>JACEIK010010047.1:0-24754 GCA_018107945.1 Datura stramonium
ATGGGTCCAGTCCCTGTGGGTTCGACAATCCGGTTCTTAAAAAGAGCCACTATATTACTTGCACGACCCGTACACTTGCGGACGCGCTCGATGCAAAAAATAGCGAACATCTAGCTCACGTGGTTATATGTCGGTTATAACCTCTCCCACTAGTTAGTTTAGTTCACTCTCAAATTTCTCAGTTCAGTTTAGTATAGTATCTTAGACTCAGTACTTCATACTTAGGGCATGTCGATGACCACCAGATAGGGTCATCTTGACCATCTCAGATTTCTTCAGTAGTTTTAGTTCAGTATATTAGTTGGTCATCGCATGTCACTTCTGTTCAGTCATTTATATTTAGTTATGTTTTCTCTCACTAACTTAGTACATTCAAAGTATTGACGCATACTTTTATGCTGTATCGTTTCATGATACAGCTACAGGTTCCCAGACTCAACATCGTTAGCCGTTGTGATTCAGATCCTCCTCCGCCGCAGTAGAAGTGTGAGTCCTCATCATTCAGGGGCGTTATTTCATTTTCTTTTAGTTGGTTTATTATTTTTAGCTAGACTTAGAGTTAGCTGGGGGCTTGTCCCAGTAGCTCATCAGTTAGAGGGCTTTCAGACTGCAGATGTTTTAAACTTTATGTTTAAATTTTATTTTATAAATGCTTTTATGTTATTATTTCAAAGCTTCTGCTATGCATGTTTTACTCAGAATACTAGTGTATGATAGACCAGGGGTTGACTTGGGTTCACTTGTGATTTCAAGTACCATGTTACGTCCAGGGTGTAGGCTCGGGGTGTGACAGCTAATTCTTCACTACTTCTATCTTTTGAGAGTCCACCTGCACAACCTCACTAGACACTACATGACCCAAGAATGCTATTGAGTTCAGCCAAAACTCACACTTGTTGAATTTAGCAAACAATTGTTGATCCTTGAGAATCTGCAACACAATCCTTAAATGAACTACATGCTCCTCCTCGCTCTGAGAGTATATGAGAATATCATCTATGAAGAAAATCAAGAACATATCCAAATATTTCTTGAACACCCGATTCATCAAGTCCTTAAAAGCTGCAGTAGCATTCGTTAGTCCAAAAGACAATCATAAACTTATAGTGACCATATCGAGTATTGAAAGCTATCTTTGGAATGACACTCTCCCTAACTCTGAGCTGGTGATAGCCAGATCGGAGGTCTATCTTGGAAAAACACTTGCATCCTGAAGCTGGTCAAATAGGTCATCAATTTTGGGGAGGGGATACTTATTCTTGATTGTGACCTTGTTCAACTATCGATAATCAATGCATATTCTAAGAGAACCATCCTTCTTTTGAACAAAGAGAATTGGAGAACCCCATGGGGATTTGCTAGGTCTGATGAAACCCTTAACTAGAAGATCTTTCAACTGCTCCCTCAACTCTTTTTGCTCGGCTGAAGCCATTATGTATAGAGGAGATATAGGCTGTGTATAAAGGAGAAGGTCAATACCAAAGTCAATCTCCCACTTGGGAGGGACTCTTGGTAGATCATCTGAAAACACCTTGGGGTACTCACATACAACAAGAACTGACTAAAGAGTCGGGGTCTCAGACGTAGAATCTTTGACCTGAACTAGGTGATACACACAACTCGTAGAGATCATCTTTCAAGCCATGAGATAGGAAGCAAAGCGACCTATAGGAACAACTCAACTACCCTTCCACTTAGGACTGGTTCACCCGGAAATTGGAACTCTACTGAACAGTTTCTACAACCGACTGAGGTATAGCATGTGTGTAACCAGTCCATACCAAATATAATATTGAAATTAGTCATATCTAACTCCACTAGGTCCGCTGAGGTGACTTTTTTAAGAATCCTGACAGGGCAATTCTTGTATACTCGTCGAGCTAAAACTGACTCACTGACAAGAGTAGAGACTGAGAAGGATTCTGACAGGATTTCAGTACTGACTCCGAAACTAACAACAACATAAGGAGTTACAAAAGTTAAAGTAGCTCCTAGATCTAACAATACATACATATCAAGATGAAATACTCGTAATATACCAGTGACCACATCGGTAGAGACCTCCTACTCTTGATGACAAGATAGTGCATAGAACCTATTCTGGCGCTGTCCACCAACTACACTAGAAGAGGCGTCCGACTAAGGTGGGCGTGCTGCTGGGTGATGTGTTGTGAGTTTACAACACTTTTGACGCTTAGAAATGGGAAATAAGCACAGACTTAGGTGTGTTTGTATGGATATGAGGCATATTTACTTTGTTTATAGGGAAATAGGTGTTGGAGTTGAATTGTGCAAAAGATGGAGAAAAATTATAGAAAAGTGGCTAAGTACGGACCATAGTACGAGCCGTACCATCCTGGTATGAGCTGTACTTAGATTCGTGGAAAGGTCCAGGCCAAGAGTGATAAGGAAAAGGTGACTTATGGTTCATGGTATGAGCTATACCATCCTAGTACGATCTGTACCATAGTAGTTGTACGAAACTTCAGAAGATGTTACAGAGGATGAGTCTCCTAGGATGGGTAGCAACCACGAATTGTAAGATCAACCTAAGAATCGTACTGAGGAGCCATGGAGAAGTTAATAAGAAGTGAAGATTGGAAGGTCTCAAGGTACAAGAAGGAGTCACGAGTCGTAGAGCCGAGGTAAGGGTCATCCCCAAGCCATCCGTGATAAAGTTTAGAAGATTGCCAGAATTCTCAGTATCAAACCTCAACTGATTGTACGATTCGTAGGTTCATGGTAGGAGTTGTACCAATTCACAACACTTAGCCAAATTCAGAAGAGGTCGACCAACATACGAGTCAGGGAACGACCCATACAATCATGTTACGAGTCGTAGGTGAATTCGGCGGCAATTTTTAGTAGTTTCCCTTTTTACTTAGGAGAAGGTTCCAAATAATTATATAAATATGTTTTAGGTTATTTCCAATAGGGAGATCCACAGATTGAGTTTTCTTACATGAAACACATTGAGATACAAGTTGTTGTTAACTTTTAATTCAAGTCTTGAAGATTTTCTTGCTTAGATTTCTTCCTTGTTCTTGAATTATTCATCATCAATTCTTGCAATAATCAAGAAGTTTTTCTTTCAATCATCGTTGTAAGTATTAACTTATGTGTTTGTCTATGAATGCTTATAATTTTCATTCAATCATGAGAGGCTGAAACCTCCACAACTAGGGTTGTGGGAACCATGGTGAATTAACAAACTAGGATTGCACAAAGTGATTCTGAACTAATGCTAAACACTTGTATTATATTCTCTTTTCTTTGTTTCTTAATGGAGCGCAATGTTAGGACTTGCCTGAATTCTTTACTTTCTTGAACCTAGAGAAGTAGAGATTAGGAAAAGAGAATTACAACAAAGCTTTGATCTTTATGGGTCATTGTATAACTTGAGCTACGGACACAAGATAGTTAATTTAGGACAAATTTGATAATGGTTTAAGTAAAATCGCTCATGGGACCTCACTCGGTGATTGAGTATAGTCATCCAATAGGGACCAACCAGTCATTTGGATAAACCGTAGTTATCAAGTTCTACAAGTAAGCATTGGGATAGATCATAAGTGTAAAATCTGACGTAGTTATGAATCCATGGGGAACACTTACCCTAGTTAATTGTATAATATTGATAAACAATAATCAATTATCAATCTTGTCTTATAATTGCTTATATAAAACCCCCCTCTTTTGGAGATAACTTATAAAACCCCTTTTTGGAGATAACATACTCTTAAAAGCTTAAATACTAGCATTATTTTACATCTTGACCTTTGGTTCTCTATGGTATCCCACTCAAACCTTTGTTGGGTTCCTTTTATCGACAATGTCCTGGCTTCATACTTTATCAAGAGTGTGAGTTTTGAGCGTTATTAAAAATGGTGCATTGCTTATAGGAATATGACTTAGGTTTGTAGTAATTGCCGTGTTTTAACTTTAGTTTTTATTTCCTCGTTTATATTTTCTTTTTCTCTATGATTCATCTCGAAACACAAAGAGGACGCCCACTTCAAGAACCACCCGGCGTGACACCTAGATGGAAGGTAAGAGGCTGCTAGTGTCTATGGGAGAGATGATGAGTATTGATACACTAATAGCCGTCCTGATGAATTATGAGGGAGATGGAGTACCAGGGTACACGAAGTTGGTAAATTCTCTAGAGGGAATGAGGTCGTATAATCTCAAAGCATAAGAAGTTAGACATTGACTTAAAGAACCGTGCAACTCCTCCAGCAAAACCATTAGTGGAGGTACCACCAGCTCTGGAACTATAAGGCATTACCTCCCTATCTAAAATATGCATTCTGGGAGAAACAACAATTCTGCCGTTGATTATTGCAACAAACTTGCAGACTGCAAATGGAGGCCTGCTGCGTGTGATTGAAAAACACAAAAGGAAATCGGATGGACCATTGCATCATTAGGATCCCTCCCGAGAATATGCACCCATAAAGTCCAAATTTTTGACCCGAATTATGTACCAAGTATAGAGCATCAACGTACGATTAAACCCACCTATGCAAGTGGTGAAGAAAGGATTATCAAGTGGCTAGATGTCAGTAGTTTACCACACTATTGATAGTAAGTAGGTCACTCAAAGATAGTGTGTGCCAAAGAAAGTTGGGGCAATGTGCTGATACCAAATGAGAAAATGAGTTAATACCACAAGACTGGGTCACTGGGTGGCGTGTGTGCATGGATCATCGAAAACTCAATCACTGGACCCAAAAAGGACCATTTCAAATGTCATTCATGGATCGATGTCGACAAGTTAAGGTGTAGAGGATGGTACTATTTTCCTAATGATTATTCTAGGTACAACCAGATCTCCATAGCCTCCTGGAAGACTATGAGACCATTCACTTCCCGTATGGAACATTTGATTTTACGAGAATGTTGCACCAGCCATATTCCAACGTCGTATGATGTCAATCTTCTCAGTATAGTAGAGGACACCATCGAGGTATTTATGGATGATTTCGCCTGCGGGTGAGTCATTTAAATCCCCGTCTCAAAAGCATTTGAGCAAATATTGAACAGATGTGAAGAAACTAATATAGTCTTAAATAGGGAGAAATGTCACTTCATGGTCAAAGAAGGATAGTGCCTAACATAAAATCTTAGGAAAGGGGATAGAGGTGGACAAGGCTAAAATTGAAGTAACAAAATGTGGATTGCCACCACCGATCTCCCGTAAAAGGGGTCAAAAGATTTTTAAGGTGTGGACAATTCTATGGAGGTTCATCAAGGACTTCCAAGATTGCAAAACCATTGTGCAACCGCTGGAGAAGAAGGTGAAGTTCATTTGACGAGGCACGCCCAAGGCTCAAGGAGAAACACACTACTGGGGCATATTATAGCTCCACTGGTCTCTCCCATCTATAATGTGTGATGCTAGTGGAGCTGGCCCTTGGTTCTATCCTGGGCCAATGAATAAGGAAGATTTTTCACCCTATCTATTATACCAAATGGAAACACTTAATACAACTCAAAATATAATCACACAAAATAATTAAATATGGCCACTAGTGGTGGTCTTTGCATTTGAAAAGTTTCTGGCGTGACTTGCTTGGAACTAAGGTAATTGTCCATATTGACCATGCTTCACTCGTGGGTACTTGATGTCAAAAATAATGCTAAACCCAGTCATCAGATGGGTGTTGTTGCTCCAAGAATTTGAATTTGAGGTAAAAGACCGAAAAGAACAGAAAATCAAGTTGTCGATCACTTATCTAGCCTAAAAGATGAGGCTAGAGCAAAGTATCTGATTGGCTGCTGATGATGCCTTCCCATATGAACAGGTATTGGATGCATCTCAAGGCCTGATCCTATGGTCTCACTGAATTATGCAAATTATTTGGTGAGCGACATGATTCTAGCAGATATGATGCCCCAACAAAGGAAGAAGTTCCTGTTTGATTCTCGAAGATACTATTGGGATGAACCATATGTATTCCACATTAGTGTAGATGGGTTTGATTCAAAGTTGTGTGTCAGAGGTAGAGATGTAGAGCATTTTGGAGGCTTGCCACTCATTCCTGGGCCAGTCATAGTGGGTATCCAAACTGCGCATAAATTTTTAGTGCGGTATTTTTGGCCCTATCCACCAAGATGCTTATGATTTTGCCAAGCCATGTGATTAGTGACAAGGCAAGGTGGAATTACTCGTAAGCATGAGCTACCATTAACCCCTATCCTTGATGTAGAGTTATTTGATGTATGGGGTATTGACTTTATGGACCATTCGTGACAGATCGTATGGGATGAACGCCACATTTCAAGCCGTGGACTATGTCTCGTGGGTCGGTGAAGCCATGCACTCCTAACAATAAAGGAAAAGTGTCATGGCATTTTTTATGAAACATATATTTTCCGGGGATTTGGTAATTCAAGAGCAATCATCGGGTCGATTTTGCACCTGCCTTTAGAACTCTACCGGAGTAATGTGGTGTGAACATAAGGGGTGGAAATACCCTACCATACTCTACCAAGTGGGCTAATGAAAGTGAAAGATCAAGACTATTCTAGCCAAAATAGTTGAAAACCAACCGGACGCATCGGGTCTAGGAAGCTTGATGATGTGCACATTGGGCATATCAAACAACTTATAGAACTCCCATTTGGCTTCTCTCCATATCAAATTGTCTATGGCAAGTTGTGTCATCCGCCGACAGAAAGCAAGAGCATAACGCACTACGGGCACCGAAAAGTTGAATTTGGATTGGAATGAAGCAAAATTGGGTTAAGATTAGATCACCGAATGAGAAGTTAGATGATTTTCAGCTTTGATCTTATGAGAGTGCAACTATTTATAAAGAAAGAATGAAAATTTATCATGATCGAAGATAGAAAAAAAGAGTTCAACGTCGGGGTGATTTGGTCCATCAAGCTGATTCAAGACTTCTCCTGTATCCTAGTAAATTGAAATCTAGGTGGATGTGACCATATAGAGTGGTGAATGCTTCCCCATATGGTGTAGTGAATCTTGAAAACAAAGATGGTAAGTGAGGTTCATGCACAAGTAAAGGATAAGCCGATATGAGGACAAAGAATGAGATAAGAGAGATTGCTCTGTACCTTGATGACACCGAATAATCAAGGAAGTTAGATTGTGCCGCGATGTTAAATCGTGCGCCGTATGGGAGGCAACTCATGGAAGGTGGGGAGTCCAGCCATAGGTATGTCCTTTCCCTTTGTTCTTACAAACTTGATACTTCAAGAGCGAAGCATGTTTTTCAAAGGGAGGTTTACTTGTATTTTGGGATTTTGAGCTATTCGAGGATTTTTCACGTGTTTCTTTTTTCGAGCATGCTATCATCTAGTATAACCAGCATGTTTAGGATGTTTATATTATTCGCTTAATTAGATGTAGCCGAGGGGATTACTTTACAACCAATAAATGCACTAGTTTGATGTTTTTGAAACAATTAACCCTGTTTATAATTTTTTGATGTTAGCTGTGTAGTTAATTACAATTGCATGATTTTGTGGATCTTTGTATGACATTATATGATTAGCATGTGTAGTTGTAGTTTAGCTGTATGAACTGATAGGTAGATTCAATGCCAAACTGCACTATGAGGAGTGATGATTCATACTTAGTTCAATACTACGTTGAGGATTTACAAATTTACCCGATTGGGCTTTTTACATATGCCGTATAGTTGCTTAGGAAATGATCATAGCTGCCGGATTTTATCCACTTTAGCTAAATTATGCCACTCAAACAATGATGAATCCCTTGATCCCATTTGAGCCTAACATTGACCATTTTCTTTGATTAACCCTTTACCTTTCCCATTGTTTATTATGAACCCTGTTGGCCCCCGGTTCCTCCTTGGATTATTAGAACCTCAACTTAGGAAAAATGCCTCAAGTTGAGGGTGGTTATAGTAGGGAGTGTGTGAAAAAGAAAGAAAAGAAAAAGTTAAAGAAGGGCGAGTGGTGTAGCATGAAAAGAAAGAAAAAGAGATGAGAAAAATGAAAAGAAAAGAAAATAAAAGAGAAAAAAATGGAAAAAGATGAGAAATACACACCACACCACATATTTCATTTAAATGGAGAATGCTAAAAGCGAAAAATTAAAAAATGGGGTAAAAGTGGAATAAAGAAGGCACGAGTATATAGTGACAAGGAGGGTTTAGTCACAAATTCCATATCTAATAAACCTCGTCTGCTTCACATTACTAGCCAAACAAAGCGCTATAATGATCTTAGCCTAATTGTTCAAAGAGCCAAAGTAGAGAAAATAAGGCCAAGTCTATGGTGTCGGATAAAAGATTTTGAATTTCTTTTGTGAAAGTGAGATTCTCATTTGTTTAGTCCAATTTCTATAATTCAATATATCTCGAGAGTGTTGGAGACGCATTTGTCAGAGGGTATTTGATTTGTGCTGCATTTTACCAATTGTCTCGTGTGAATAAATAATAGTGATAGCCTTCAATCTTCCATAATAGCTAGATGCCATATCTTGATTCCTTATATGTCATTGATTGTGGTTATATGTGTGCATAGCCGACTTAGTTTGAATGGAAAAGGGTCATTAGCCGAGGTGATCCATAGTGCAAATTTTGTTTGTTAGTTGTAGTGGTCTTTGGGCTTACTTTCAGTTGCCATCATTTAGTTTTTTTCTTTGCTTAAGGACACGCAGTTTTCCTATTGAGGGCGTTGATGTGCTGTGAGTTTGCAACACTTTCTTATTACTTCATAACCGAAATATGCATGATCTAGGGGTATGTCGGTATGGATATAAGGTACTTTCTCTTTGTTTTCATGAAAATAGGTGTTGGAGTTAAATTATGCAAAAGATGGAGAAAACTATAAAAAGTGGCTAAGTACGGACTCACAATACAGCTTTACCATCCTCGGTACGAGCCGCACTTAAAGTCAGTGTAAAAGTCCAAAGCCAAGAGGAAAAGGTGACTAATGATTATAAAAAGACACATACCATCCTAGTACGAGCCGTACCATCCTAGTACAAGTTTTATCCCATGGCAAAGCCATAGAAACTTCAAAAGATGTTGCTACGTGTTGAAACTCCGGGGATGGGTAGCAACTATGAATTGTAAGATTCAATGCAGACTCTGGTACTGAGGAGCCGATGGAGAAGTTTGCAAGAAATGAAGATCGGAAGGTCTCAAGGTACAAGCAGGTTGAGCTTTCACACGGTCAGAACCGGTGTACGAGCTGTCCACATCCAGGATAAAGTCTTAAGATTGCCGAATTCTCAATATCAAACCATGATTGGATTGTACTCATAGGTTCATGGTAGGACTTGTACCAGTTCACAATACTTAGCCGCATTCAAAGAAGGTCAGCCAACGTACGAGTTAGGGTACGCAATTCCACAATTATGTTACTGCCAGGTAAATCACGACAAAGGTTTAGTAGTTTCCCCATTTACTTAAGAAAAAGGTTCCAAATATTTGTATAAATACCTTTAGGTTATTTCCAAAAGAGGGGAGAGACGCAGATTGGAGTTTTTCACAAAAACACATTGAGACATGCTGTTGTTAACATTTGACTAAGTCTTGAAGATTTTCTGCTTAGATTTCTTCCTTGTTCTTGAATTGTTCATCATCAATTCTTGCAATAATCAAGCAGGTTTTCTTTCAATCATTGTTGTAAGTATTAACTTATGTGTTTGTCTATGAATGCTTATAATTTTCTTTACACTGAGTGAGAGATTAAAACCTCTACAACTAGGGCTAGGGAACAATGGTGAATTAACAAACTAGGTTGCACAAAGTGATTATGAACTAATGCTAAACACTTGTATTGTATTCTCTTCATCTTTAATGTTTTTTAATGGAGCGCAATGTTAGGACTTGACCGTATTCTTTACTTCTGCTTGAACCTAGAGAAGTAGATATTAAGAAAAGAGAATTATAACAAAGCCTTGATCTTTGCGGGTCATTGTATAACTTGAGTTGTGGATGCAAGATAGTTAATTGGACAAATTTTACAACGGAAGTAACATCGCCATGAGACCTTACCCTATGGGTTGAGTATAGTCGCCCAATAGGGACAAACCAGTCACTGGATGAATCAATATCAAGTTCTACATACAACTGAGATAGATCACAAGCGTAAAACCGACGAAGTTATGAATCTATGGGGAAGACTTACCCTAGTTATTGCATAATATTGATAAACAACAATCAATTCTCAATCTTGTCTTATAATAGCTTTTATAAAATCTCTCTCTTTTGGAGATAACATACTTAAAAGCTTAAATACTAGCGTTATTCTATATCCCGACCTTATTCCCCTGGATTAATCTCAACCCGTTGGATTCTTTATTGAAAACTCCCACTTCATAATTTTTATCTGGAGTGTGAGCTTAAACGTTGTCACCGGGGCTTGCCGAATGTGGTAGCCGCGACCTCTACCGTCTCCCCGTCTAGCTGAAGGAAAATCTTAAGTATATTTCTGGATTTGCACACCAAACTACCATCTCGTACTAACCAAGAACTCGCCAGTGGCGCTTCCCCGCCATACTTTCCTAAAGCCGGCAAAGTTTTCCCCCGACATGCTCCTCGTCCCCAGAGCCCGACACTCTTAATCTCCTTGAGGTTTGGATGGAATACTGGCTGATGAGGGAGATGGGGCCGATGACTCCTGGTGGTACCGAGGCCGAGGTCAACCACCGACATCCAAAACGCCCATGACTCCCTATCCCGGCCCTCTTGGCCTTTCTCTCTTCTCCTTCATCCGCTCCGCCTTTATCCGTTGGGAATATATGACAAGATGGGTGTTATAATTCCCAGAATTTTTTTGATGATTATTTGATTGTTATTATGTCATATTAATGGAATTATGGATCGTATGTTGTCCGTAGGTGAGGAGGAAAACATGCAAAGGAAAAGCGAAGAGTATTTGAAGTTTGTAAATTATCAACTTTAAATGGACATATATCCAAATATATAAGATCTTGAGGTCCTATATCCTATCAAATGAAAGATATTTGAGTCTAGCTTGGTGAAAACCGTCTATTGGAGCTCGGAGTAAAAGTTATGCTCATTTGAAGACAGAATCCGTCGGGCTGCAGGGCGCCATGCGCGTGGCGCCGAGAAAGGAAGGCAACAGGCGCTGCACAGACATGAGGGCACGCTGACAGCGCTGCACCGGCACCGCCCGCCCCGCCTATATGAAGTAATTTTGAGCTAAAGCTCATTTTATACTCGCTTTCACCTCATTTTTAAAATTCACAGAATTAAGTGCTCTATCAAATGGTGAAAAGATATCCTAGGTAAGAAACCTCACTCCTTTTTGTCTCTTTTGGGCTTTGAAAAGAGAATCTTGAAAGGAAGTCATGACTTGTTGTTGTCTTGTGGTTGATTGTGGTATTGCCGTGTTTTTTAGATGATTCTCAGGCAGAGGAAATGTGAGGAGTTTACTCTACAATGATAACATCTCTCTAAGAAAGGTATGAATTCCTTTTGATTTCTTTTAAGTTTATGAGGTTATAACTTGGAGAATGTTGTAGTATTGTGTTGCTGTTTCTTTGTGCATTTTTGTGGCATGTTGCTGCCCAATTTTTCCAGAACTTTGGTGAAGTGAAGTTGCTGCTTGCTGGGTTTGTAAATTGATTTGGAAGGATCCTTAAGGAGTGTTTGAAAGGAAGATTTGCAAAATTAGAGTCGACGCTCCAAGGTATGTGAAGGTGTCCCTATTCTTATTTTCCGCTACAAAATCTTGTTGCTCGACTTGTTCAATGATCCTATGTTTTGTGTCTTAATATTTAGGCATACATGATTCTACCCAAAGTATTAGAAACACTTCAGAAGGTTTGAAGAGTTAAATATGTTGGGTAGCCTAACAAATGTGAAGTGAAAGGCGTATTGTTTCATTTAATATTGTTGTAGTTGTAGGAATCGAGCTCGAAGTCTCGGTGGGCACCGTGAGCTGGTCCTTTATAGTATTTCATTCATGTGATATCAAATGTGTTCAAAATTTGTTGCGATGTGAAATTTGGTAAAAGGCAAGAAGACGGCACTGAAACGAACTTAATGCTAGAGAAAATAATTTAAGCTAAATAAAGGTAAACGAGAACAACGAATGAAAGTGCCCATAACAGTTATCCACCCTCTCTTAAGTGAAAATGTCTTTAAGGCATATAAGTCCAAGAAGAGATTCCTTGATTTGGCTCCCTTTATCTAACCGACTAGTTAACTAGTTTTCGAACCAACCGGTACGTTGAACTTGAAAGATAGAACTCAAATGAGTGTTATTGATATTTCTATGAAACTATCTTTATGTAAGGTGTTATACACATTTTAATGTTAGCAAAGTTATACAAAAAAGTGTATATTTACGCTTATGCTTGCGTTCAAGTTACACGCTAAGGTAACAAGAATTGGTTCCTTTAGAGCCGCAATTTACTATGACTCTTGTGCTATTTGAACTCCCGAGAGTCGAAAGGCCATGCTAAGTAAGGACAGCAACACGTTATATAGTAATGATATAACATTAGGACGTACCTTGTATAACCGCCCAGAGTTGAACGTTTGTAAAATAGGCAAATCTAAGCAAAGAGATCCGCTGTACCTAAACGTTTATGTTAAGTTATCGATTCTAAGTGAAGAAATTGTCTTCCATGACTGAAAAGGGTGATCCGAAGGAGCTCCTAATCCATTTTATAATGATGTAATCTTCGTAAGCCCTCCGTTAATTACATAAAGTTGTGAAAGTCAATCCAACAACATCCGAATTATGGTTATAAGTCTTTATTTGCCTATAAGGCAACACTTGGAGAGTTGCTTATGAATTCTCAAGTGGAACAACCAAATCTCATATCTTTAAGTAATGTCTTCCACCTTCAGGTTATGTTGAAGTGGTATTATGCTAAGAAGTTTTCAAGAGATCATTCCGAGAATCATGCTAATGTCTCGATCAAGTATTTGAAGCTGCGTACCATCCCAAGAAGAACTTAAGTCTTATATGTATTGGTGTAAGAAGTCTTTAATGTACACTATTTTCATATTATAACATACATTGAATTTTTCTGCAAATAAGTATTCAAGTAGTTTACATATATTTAGCTCTTGTTGAGTTATCATTTGAATTCCCACCAAGAGTGATTCTCCCATGTACCAATGTTCCTAATATATAAGTAAGTATAAGCACAAACTATGAAAATGATCGCTAAGATTAGAACTTCTAATCCCATAAAGTCGCTCCTCGAGGTCACTCAGTTAACCAAATACGAGTTTATACGTTAGACAAGTCTCATACGTTGTATGTCCTAATTCAAATTTCCTCACTCTATGTATATGTTAAGCTATGACAAATAACTCCAAGCTTCCAAGTTATAAGTCCCATGTTTTCCTACAAATAAGGCAAATGAATTCAGAGAACCGAATGTGCACATCGACGTGATAAGTTTGGCAAATGAAATCTTAGGCATAGTTGTCGATACATGTAAAGGAACTACTCCTGAGAGTATATATATGTATTCGTAGATAACAAAAGGGATTGTATAGAAATGGAATCTATGTGCTTCATCAAGCTTCATATGTTAAATTGGTAAGACTATCTATTGGACATTGCTTGTAAGTCCTTCTAAAATTTTATGTTGGCTAAAAACCTCCTGAAAGTCCGCGAGGTCACCGAGTTGACATGTTTGTATATAATTTGACAAATTTTGAGCGTGATATATGTGCACAATTTAAATTTTATATGGTATATGTGCTCACTTGTATTTATCTGTTACGAAGAGACTCTGGACATGACCATGTGATTAAGCATTTGTCATTTCAATGCTACACGTGCTAAATTGACTCAAGATAAGCTGATCGGCTCCATTAATGATTATGATTGAGAATGTTTTTATTTTACTCCCTAGACAGGCACTGTAGCTTGAGATGTTTTTATTTTACCTCGGTATTGCACACCGACTGAGATGTTTTTATTTTACCCCTGGGAGGAACACCGAATGGAGATGTTTTTATTTTACCTGCATTGCACAATCGGCTGAAGATATTTACCCACCCCAAAGGTGTTAACTCGCCGGAGATATTTTTATTTACCCCTATGTGGCACCGACCGGAGATCTTTTATTTTACCCCGATGATATAATTTACCGGAGAAATTTGTATTTTACCCTGCCAGTAATAATTAGCCGACGAATTTTATATATGGATTTACGGTTGGCTGTCGCTGGCATTATAGCTGTAGTTTCTTTCTTGTGCATTTCTTAATTGCATTTTCATCTCATTATAGAGTTATTATTAGGTTTCATTTTCAGGATTCCGTGTTGTTAGCATTCCTTATTCCCGGTTTAGTTATCTCGAGTTCACTGATACACAGGTGTTGATATCAAGTACAGTTAAGAGTTCCAGCATAATTTATCCTTACATGTTTATGTGCTAAGAAGATTACAGGATTTTTATTCATGGTTATGCATGCAGCTCCTACATACTGGGCACATTTCTATCTCGCACGACGTCCCCTGAGCTGGGACCCGCTCGTAAGGCAGGTGAGAGGTCATGATGGCCATTTGAGAAACAGGAGGACTGGGCCAGATGGTTGGTATGTCTTTCCTAGAGCTAGGCCTAGTTATTTATGCTGAGTTTGAGATACTGTTATGGGGTAGGTCGGAGCCTTGTCTCAATTCCAATGTACTGGCTTTTTAATCTTTTAGGAGGCCTTGTATTCTAGTGTGTACAACGGTATTCAATTTGTGGCCTTGTCGGCTTTCTTT
Source organism: Datura stramonium (assembly GCA_018107945.1). Lineage (NCBI taxonomy): Eukaryota > Viridiplantae > Streptophyta > Magnoliopsida > Solanales > Solanaceae > Datura > Datura stramonium. Next base: position 14,711 of record JACEIK010010047.1, read on the forward strand.
TTTGTTGTTTAGTTTATACACTTACAGCCTTGTTTGCATTTGGCTTGTTTACCTGCATTGCTGGAGACATTATGTCCACCAGGCTCCGCTTGATCGAAATCTGGTACTTGTTTGGTTTATCCTAGGAGTCCACAAGCCGTGTCTAGTAGAGTCTTGCTTATAGGCATGTTGTGCACCATAATTTATAAGCAGGAAGCTATTGGGCATTTTGAGTTTTTTCACTTTGTTCATTAATAGATCGTGCTATAGGTCAAAGATTTAAGAGGTATGTTAAATCTTTATATCGTGCTTATGTTTTAAAATTCGACTGGAGTAAGGAAAATTTTACGAGATTTATTGGCCCATGTTTGAAAGGGTCCTAGTCGCCCTTCCGCCGATCCGAGAAATAGATTAGAGGCTCAAGCGAGTTTCCTATTCCTCACTATAGTTCCTCCAAGTTCCTATTGAATTAATGTGAGGAGGGATTGTTTCTCCCTCCGTTGTTTTAGATTCGCTAGAGCTAAGAGAATGTAGAGTTATTGATCCTTTCAGCACTCTGCTAGAATTTCAGTATATCAAAGGGACGAGATTTTGAGATAGAAATTAAGATGTTAGCCCTATAGCTGACGCTTTCAAAATAAATAGTTAAAATTAATGGTTGGGTCCAAGGAAATTTTTGAGAGCTCTAGTCTTCATAGGTTTTGAGCCTAACCCCTAGTCTCTTCTAATCAAGATTTCACTACCAGAACTGCTGGGTTCAGCCAATACAATTATCAAGAACAGGTAGCATGAGTATTTGAATATAGTCTCATTTAACTTTGGCCCAATAGTTTTATAGGGTGCGGATTATGAGGGATAGAGTATATCGATTGTATTAGGTTTGGGGACCCCATTTGGTCCGAGAGTGTTTGGGAATGCCTACTCCAACAAAATTATCTACCGCTTGGATGCTAGTATTTTCTAAAAGATGGACGATCTCATTCACCGCCTCCCAAGTAATGAAAAGGTAGTGGAACAGAGAGTAAGGAAACTGTGTCTATACGACTATTTAAGGACCCTCGTAGTGCTTGGAGATCCCGGCCAGCCAGACATCTGGCCTTGAGATCTCGCCTACTTTGTCCCAAGATTAGACTTTCATAATTCTTTTTAGGCCCGTTTTCCAAGATAGGAAGTGACAGTTGTAAAAGCAAAGGTAAAAGAGCAACTTCAGTTTGACACTAATTCTATATATTAAGTGGTTAAGCTGTGATTTTCTACTTTTTTTCGTGATATTTCCTAATGGTATGAATGGAAAGGCGGTAATTGAGTAAATCATAACTCCCATGGTAGTTTATTAGACTTTGTTTAGGGTTAGAAAAGTTATCGATTTATGGTACTAAAGCATGTCTATCAAACGTTAGATAAATAGATGGAGCTGAGTAAGCATGCCTTTGATAAGAAGGTACAGAAAGAGGACGTACATAAAAATAGAATGTATGTTTATGACAAAAGGCAAGGAAAAGTTAAAGATGTTATGGCTAAAGTTACGGCTACCGAGGTATAACCCCTACTCGAGGATGAATGATTTTAAGGGGGGAGGATGTTACACCCCGGAATTTTTTTTATTTATTATTTTATGGTTATACGTCATTAAGGGAATTATGGGTCGATGTCATCCGTAGGTGAGGAGGGAAACATGCAAAGGGAAAAGCGAGAGTATGTGAAGTTTGTAAATAAGGGTCAACTTAAATGACAGATTCAAAATATATAAGGATTCAGAGGTCATATAGCCTATAAAATGAAATATATTTGAGTCTAGTTTATGAAAAACCGTCTATCGGAGTTCGGAGAAAAGTTATGCCTGTTTGAAGACAACACCACGGCTAGAAAGCGCCCATGCGCGCGGGCGCCTAGACGCAGGCAAGAGCGCGCGCGTGAGCGCGTGAGGGCATCAGCCGCAAGGGCGCCGCACACCACACCCGCCTCAACCCGCCATATGAAGTAATTTTGAGCTAAAAGCTCATTTCTACTCGCTTCACTAAATTTTTTTTTTTCAAAATTTGGTAGAATTAAGAGCTCTATCCAATGGTGAAAACATATCCAAGGTAAGAAACTTCACTCTTGTCTCTTTGGGCTTTGAAAGAGAACCTTGAAGGAAGTCATGACTTGTTGTTGTCCTAGGTTGATTGTATTGCTGCATTTTTAGATGATTCTAGGCAGAGGAAATGCAGAGGAGTTTATTCCTAATTTAGCTGATAACATATCTAAGAAAGGGCGTAATTCTCTTTTGATATCTTAAAGTTTATGAGGTTATAACTCTGAGAATGTTGTAGTATTGTGTTGTTGTTTCTTTGTGTGTTTTTGTGGCATGTTGCTGCCCAATTCTTCCTTAACTTTGGTGAAGTGAAGTTTCTGCTTGTTGGATTTGTAAATTGTACATGGAAGGATCCTTAAGGATTAAGCTTGAAAGGAAGATTTTCGCAAAATTAGAGTCGACGTTCCAAGGTATGTGTGTAAAGGCGCGTTATTCTTATTTTCCAAGCACGAAATCTTGCTGTTGATCGTAATTACTATTCCTATGTTTCTGTGTTCCTATTTAGGCATACATGATTCTGCCTAAAGTATTAGAAATAATACTATAGAAGTCTTGAAGAGTTAAATATGCCTGCAGTGAACGAATGTGAAATGGAAGGCGATTGTTTGCCAACAATTATTGTTGTAGTTGTAAATCGAGTCTCAAGTCCCCTCAGTGTGGGCACCTTGAGCTGGTCCTTTATATTATTTCATGCATGTGACATCAAATGTGTTCAAAATTCTAGCTGCTATGAATTGAAATGACAAGAGCAAGACACGAAACGAATCCTAGCTAGAAAATAATTTTAAGCTAAATAAGGGTAAATGAGAACAAAGAAATGAAAATTACTTACAATAGTTATCCACCCTCTTATGAACATGTTCTAAGGTATATAAGGCCACTGGGAGATTCCTTGATTTCTCTCCCTTGTCTAATCGACTAGTTAACGAGTTTCTCAAAAACAACTGATACGTTTAACTTGGAAAGAGAGAACTCGAATGTGTAAATTATTGATATTCTATGAAAACATCTTTTTGGGCAGGTTATTAATGTTAGAAGGTTATACGAATATAAGTATATATTTACGCTTATTCCTACGTTCAAGTTACATGCTAGGGCAACAAGAATTGTCTTTAGGAGTGTTGCCGTAAAATTTGACGTAATCCTCATGGCTATCCGAACCTCCTAAAAGGTCGACAAGGCATTACGTTAAATAAGTGATATAAATACGTTGGTAATGATATAATGAGTATTAGGTGACGACCTTGTATATATCAGCTGAGTTGAACGCTTGTAAAACAGTAACTTAAGTTAAAGAGAAGCCCTATACCCTTAAATGTTTATGTTAAGTTATCAATTCTAAGTGTTGGAAATTGTCTTCCATGACCAAAAAGGGTGATCCGAGGAGCTCCTCCATTTATAATGATGTAAGCATTGCTTTTAAGCTCCTCGGTTAATTACAAAGTTGAGTAAGTCAATCCAGCATCATCCGAAGTACGGTTATAAGTCTTTATTTGCCTATAAGGCAACACTTGAGAGTTGCTTATGAATTCCTACGTTGAACAAATCCAAATCTCATTTTAAGTAATGTCTTCTAGTCCCTAAGTTATGTTGAAGTGTATTATGCTAAGAAGTTTTCAAGAGATCATATTCCGAGAATCATGCTAATGTCTCACTGGCATTTGAAGTTGCGTACCATCCTAAGAACTTAAGTCTTTATATGTATTGGTGTGCTAAGTCTTAATGTACATTATTTTCATATTATAACATGCGCTTGAATTTTTTAGTTATATTCATGACGCGTATATATATTTAGCTCTTGCTGGAGTTATCATTTGAATTCCTAAATTCAAAGAAGAGGGATTCTCCCATGTACCAATGTTCCTAATATCTAAGTAAGTATAAGCAATAAACCATGAAAATGATCAGTTAGGCTTAGAACTTCTAATCCCTGAATTCACCCTGGAGGTCACTCAATGAACTAAATACGAGTTTATACGTTAGATGTGGTCTCATACGTTGTATGTCTCCAGAATTCAAATTTCCAAATTTCATACGTATATGTTAAGCGCAGGAAATAACTCCAAGCTTCAAGTTATAAGTCCCATGTTTTCCTGCAAATAAGGAAAATGAATTGAGAACTGAATGTGCTCATCGACGTGATAAGTTTGGCAATGAAATCTGTATAGTTGTCGATACATGTAAAGGAACCACCTCGTGCAGTATATATGTAGTTCCTAGATGTCAAAGGGATTGTATAGAAATGGGAAGTATACAAGTTTCACTCAAGTGATACGTTAAATTGGTAAGACTATCTATGGACATTGCTTGTAAGTCCTTCAGAAAATTCTTATGTTGGCTAAACTCTCCGAAGGTCCGTTTCGAGTTACGATTTGATATGTCTCAGATATAATTTTGACAGCCTTATTACGTGATATATGTGCACATTTTCTAATTTTACACGTATATATGTGCTCACTTGTATTAATATGTTACGAAAGAGACCGATTACTTGAAATTACGCATTAAGATCTAATATTTCAATGCTACACGTGTTAAATTGACTAAGCATAACCTTTATCGGCTCCATTAATGATTGCGATAGGTCCCAATAATATATCCTTCATTGGCGCGTAGTTTGGAGACCAAATATCCTTGAATCCCTAGCCTACTTGGTGCTAGACACTAATTCTAAAATTCATATTGCTCATATAATCATATTCTCAAAACATAGCTTGAATTTGAATAAGTGGGAGTCTTGATTTCAAATATCTCTTTAAAACCGATCTTGTAGGCCTTGGCTAAATCATGAAACACACTTAATGTGCAAGAGCTTGCTCAAATCATAGATTTATACATACTTGAAACAGAATTCATAGTTCAAACTCATGGAATTATAAATTAAGAATTTATAATTATTCATGCATACTAGATAACCTTACTCATGCTAGGAATCATGGAACCATAGGCTTGAATTTCTTAAAACATGCATAATAGAGCATAATTTCTAATAACTTGAAGTCATGGATTTATAATCAAATTGAGTGCAAAATTTTTTCCATTAGTCTTAAATCATTAATTAGAAAGCATGAGGATATTGACCATAGACATAGCACATATATTCACATTTCGTATAATTAAAACCCTAGAAATAAACACACTTGATTGAGGAGAAATCGGAAACGAGGGTAGAAGAAATTTCCATTCATGGCCCTCAGATACTAGGCTACTGAACTGTGAGCTTACCTTGAAAGCCCAATATAATTGAGGGTGAAATTGATGAGGAATCTTAGCTTGATCTTGAAGGAGGATTTTGAATCAAAGCATGAATGAGAGCACAATGACTTAGGTTAGGTTAAACCTCTTAAAACACTCTTTGCAGCCTTGTAACGACGTAATTTTAGGAGTTTAGGAATTTAGAAAACTACGAAATTCACACCCGAAAAGAAATTACACGCACTCCAACGAGTGACCTAACGACTCATTGGAGGACATGACGGGTCATCCCCTAACCCATTGCCACCGACATCTTTTTCCATTCTCCGATCTTTCACCCCACTCGTAACTTAACAAGTCGCGAGACATGATGACCTTCGCCCCTCAATGCCTAAATAATGGAATTCAACCTCTCTTCACCACCATACCGCATTGTCTAATGGGTTTCTATTAACGATCTATGGGGAGTCTTGAGGACTCATCACCTTATTCATTACAACTTCTGAAGTAACATTTTCTTCAACTCATGCACACACAACGGCCATTTGATGACCCATCGATCTCATACGCAGTCATTCTACCTACTCAATTTTGTGACCTCGTGCAGATTTTTTATTTTCTCTATTTCAACTATTCGGTCTGATCTTTAGGGACATTTCGGGGTGTTACATGAGAGTATGGGCCACCCATGAGTGATATCACTTCTTTCATGATTCTAACCATAGAAATGTATGAATATCCTCCCAATTATTAGGATTTAAGGTATGTCAAGCCGCCCAAGCACATGCAAGCACATATGGTCACTAAGTAATATAGGATTGTTAAGTCCAGATATCGTACCCAAGTGGGACTTGTCAATTTGATTGTTATAAGGTTGTCATTTTATTTTCACTAATCTACAAAACAAGTAAAATGAAGATTGGTTTGGAAAATTAAACTACTAAATCTTCAAATGTAAAAATTAACTAAAACGAATGCGAGCTTGATTGTATTTCGATAATGATGACGGGGACTAGAGCAATGAAACTTGGTTGGTCTGCTACTTAGACGTTCGTTAAACTACCATGATTCTTCCTACGGTTGTTAGTTGCAAGTTACTATCCCATTTCTTGCCACTATCCCTAGCATCTAAGAACTATTTCATGAACCCTAACGCCTATATCCCTATTGTCACAGGAGAACAAATGAAAACGACGGTTATGCTTTACTTGTATTTCAACTAAACTAGGTTGAAGGGTATATCCCTATCCTCCACAATAACTTCTATCCTATCACCAATGGGTTCAAGGGTCTTTGAATTCTGCTTCCGTATTTATTTTTAACGCTTTTTTGATTCCCTTTCCCAAGTTTAATCGAAAGCCAATGGATTACTTATAAGGAATAAAGCCTGGTAACAATAAATTAACACAAATAAATACAAACAACTATAAAAGAAGAATCAAAACTAAGTTTATTTAGTCTGTCAAACAATCAACCATTCACCATGGACACAACCCTAGAATATACTTAATTTAGGCACTATAGACAAGCGGAAAACCAAATACTTAGTTATCATCATGCAAAAATACGAAGTAAAGAAGAAAAACCTAGTCATGGAACCTCGTCTTCCTTCCAAATGGCTTACAAGCTTTCATGAATGAACTATGGAATAAAATAAGTAAAGACTCGCTTCTGCAAGCTCCAAAGAAAACTTAACAAACAACCTAAGGATTATATTTATAGATGAGCCTTCAATGACCTTTCATCCTTCAAGACTCTGACTTAAAATAAGCATTTTTCTCATCATTTTGTCGGCTCCAGCGCCGCCCACCGGTTCCCTGGGCCAAAAACATAGTCAAATTTTCTAGCAATTTCAACTTCGTATAGGAACCGGCACGCTTCCCTCTATCTCGCCAAAGTGTTCATCAAATCCTTAAGTATGACATCCTCATGTGGTCACTCATCTCATAAATTTTTGAAGTGCAATTCTCTAAAGTTTGAGGTGCGCCAGCCATAACACCAGACTGGGATTCTTGTTCTCTCAAGTCGGGACTTGGTGTGGGCGCCACCATAGCATCAAACCCAAAGTAGGATCCTCAAATCTTCATTTCTTGCATCATTTTGAGCCCATTTTGCTTAATTTCTTGCTCAAATCAACTCAAATCAGTTTTTAGCTCTTAAAGATACACATACATGAAAGTAAGCATAAATTAAGGATTATGAACTCAAACATGATCAAATGTGGGTAAAACATGTAAATAGCATAAAAATATGCCCAATATTACCAATTCTACATTTAAACCATTGTTCTTCCTCGAAAATCCTCTTAAAACACACCTAAACTTATGTTTCACCATCACACTTGACACCTCTATCAACTCGTATTGAACCAACTAGCATGGCACCTCATAGAGTAGTTTATCATCATACAACAATTCTCAATAAAGCACATAGAAAATTCCTCATACAATCACAACACACAACCTCTATAAATAACTCATCTTTTCAACACAAAGGGCCAACATGGGCGGCGTGACAAATGCAACAAGTGCACCAAATTAGACCTCTTGTGCCCCTCACTTTTAGTGATGTTCCTCTCTCAACTTCATCAATATAAGACATGGAACACAATAAGTAAGGCACACTCACACTCACAAAAGATGTAATGCACATGTGCAACATACCATAGGCTTTCCATTCATGTACGTTAAGACTACCTAATTGCTTCAAGAGATTAAGATCACAAGGACTTTTCTTGGTTGTAATGTCGGCTAAGGGACGGGTAGGATTGATACTTCATTTTATAGTGACCACCATCCTAAGCACTTTTAAGACATATTTCACTTTACTTGTCCACCACTTTTTTCCTTGCTTGTGCACCTTTCATCTAATTACCCTTGTCTTTTCTTTTCATGCCCCATTTTTTCATTACTTGACTGCTAGTTTTCTACTCATAGAATCACTACAAATTTTGCAATTAAAGCTCTCTTTTTAAATTCCCTAGAAGCAAGTAAACAACATAATTTTTATGGGTACCCCTTCTCTCACATTTCTTTTCTTACCACAAATTTATTTTCCCTTAACATTATACTTCAGTGGATCTTTACTTTCAAGTCTCAAAGTGCGTAAGACTACTTTGGATCAATAAGTCTGAGGTCTCACAAAAAGAGGAATTAAGCTACTATTGAGGCTAAGAAAGAATAAGACTTTTAGGCTCAACGAGGGTAACTAGGGAGAATGTATAGGAAGTTAAAACAACTATAGGAAAAAAATGGTTTCTTCAAAGAAATTCCTTAATCATGTCTCAACTCCCTACCAAGTAGTTATCTTACATAAACTAAGGCAAATTTTGGATGCTACGATATATACATACAAAGCAATTCAGCTCACCTCTCATGGCAATAAGAATCTAATCAGTTTCTATAGCTACACATTCATACAATCATATTGAATGACAAGTTAAACTCATTATTGTTACACCCCATAAAATGTTAACGGTTAGTAGGCATACGCCTGGATTTGTGATGAGTAAGGAGAGCTTGACACATGCGAGAAGAGCCTCATAAGCAGGGTCAGGTGAGGCTAGGCCGGGAGGGGCCAGCGCAATGTGCCAGGCCTGCTGGCGCTTTAAGAGGCGGGGTGCGACATAGGGTTGGCGCTTTGGCCGGCGCTAGGCGCCACTGTGCCACTAGATAAGAATGTATATATAGGCCCTTGTATTATGTTTAACTCATTTACAAATTGATCCCACGACTGAAACAGGGAGAGCACACAAATATTATCAAATTTTCATCGAATTACGCTACCAAACACTGTCCAAACATAAATTAACTTCGGGTAGCGAGTTCTAGGCCTACGAAAAGCATTACTATGGAGTTATTTCTCAAAAATTCACTCGGCATACCGAAACTCCGCCGAGTAAAAGTTTTTGGAATTGCTCTAAATTGAATCCTAAATGGCCACTGGCATTAGGTAAGCGTTTCTCCTTTCTGAATTTTAGGAAATTATAGGTTTTCGGCTGATTTATTCGAAGTTGAGTTATAGTTGATATTATTATCATTATTTTCCGAATTTAGTATTGAAATTGGTCCTATTCTCTCAGCATAAAGGTTACAATTGGAAAGAACCACCGATTGCAAGTTGAAACTCACTGGTTAAATTAGAAATCAACATTCGAGGTATGTTAAGGCAAATTCCTTCAGCAAGTTATTCCTGTCGTATTGTAATACGACTTAGATTCTCGTTAGAAATCCAGAAGCCTAATTGTTGTGGTTAGCTGCTATTGTTAGTTTGAGATTAGCATTTTCTGTTTAGATTGGGACTGACCCTGCCCTATATTGCCTTCCGTGACCAACCTCAAGGTTACTAGCTGTGTCAAGGCCTACGGGGATATATGAGTTGCTCCAAGGAGCTATATGTTGTCCCAAGGGACTATGCTGAGGTCCAAGGGCCATATTACAGCCCATTTAATGGCTGGACCATTATTTTTATGCTATATCGGCATCACTAACCCTCATCGAGCTTGGTGCCCAAGGTGCCGTTACAGGAGTCCACCAGACTCAAACATAGCTACAACGGTTGAGCGGGCTCAGTTGCAGACCCAGGGGACTGACAGGTTTGTTATAGTTACCTGTTGACTCATTTTGGCCTAGTTATGGGTATATAGATTGAAGTCAACTCGCTAGGGCTTATGAGGGCCCCGGGCGGGTTATTCTATGCTGGTTGTACCTTCCTGGAATATGGGGCCCAGGTAAGGTTCTTGTTTGCATTACTTATTGTTAGTTATACAATAGGTTGTAAGGCTATTCAGGTTATAT
>JACEIK010010047.1:24814-36081 GCA_018107945.1 Datura stramonium
ATCAGTATTATTTAGTCATTTTCATTTACTGCCTTACATATTCGGTACATATTGTACCGACGCCCATCTTTGGGGCGCTGCATTAATTGCCTGTAGGTACGATTAGACGCAGTTCAGGACCTCCCTAGTTATCATCTGAGTCAGCAGTCTAATCAGCTCCTTTTGCCCCGGAGTTGTTAGTTAGAAGGTTTGTTCTTTTGTTGTATAGTTTATGGCAGGTCGGGGCCCTGTTCGGACCATTATTCCACTCTTAGAGGCTTGCAGGCTACAAATTTCTAGTATTAGTATTTTTTGTTGGCCATGTGGGGCCTATGTATGTTTTCTTTTGCATGACGGTCGTGTGGGGCCTAGTTTAGCTATTAATTAGTTGCCTGTTGGCTATAGTATAGTTCTGATTGCCTGTTTACATTATGATATAACTAGACAATATGGTGGCCTTGTCGGCCGCATAGGATCCCCTTTATTGCGTGTTGTTAGTCAACTTTTTTCTTTTTACAGGTGGCTATGCAGCTTTGTCAGCCGAGGCTGAGTTTACAACCGAGATATAGCTTGTTGTTTTCTTGAGTTGAAGAGTAGTCATGCACCAAAAGTGCATAAGCCCAATCAGGTCAATTCAGATCCTAGTATGGCACCAGGTGCTAGTCATGCCTCCCAAGGTGGGGCATGACAATAATTAATCCCTAAGGATATGTTGAATCAAATTAAAGAGATATGTGCGTCTCTCAAGGATTCTAACTCATGTAGTCAAGATGACCACTCTTTTTAATCTAGCATAGTGGTTAAGCAAAATATCAACAAGTGTACAAGTGGATGACCTATGACTCAATTCTAAAAACAAGTGTGAAGAAACTTTCCTTAAGACGGTCATCATCCATCTATCATAGGGAAACGTCATTACTCTATGACTACTCTATGACTACAATCACTCCTACAAAAATAAAAATTTACTCGATTCAAAGGACTCCCCTTTGGAAAAGAACTAAGGCCATAAGAAAAATCGAAGGTTGGGTGAGATATGCCAATTTTCAAATAAAGCTTAATAGACATGCTCACCCTTAACTAACAAAATTCAGGGTGACACACCCTCACCCCACACTTAAAATCATGATATGTCCTCAGAGCATCTAAAATTAAAGATCAGATAAGAGTGAGAAATTACTCTTCAAGGCCCTCTAGGGTCTAGCTAGTAGTATGTCTCTTTGATCCATGGGTCACACGACCCCACACTTAGGCTTTAGATGTGCTCCTTAGCTTTTCTTCCGGGTACTCAGACTTCCCCTTCTCTGCACACAAACAAAAAACACAAAAGTGAAACTATATATAAAAAATAAAAACTATATTATTACAAATTGGGTTGCCTCCCAACAAGCGCCTGATTTAACGTTGTGGCACGAATATGGTCCCCGTCACTCCTTCATTCGAGTGGACTTGTGACCATACCAAGGATCTGCTAAACTTTCATATAGCACTTGCTGCTCCACTAATTAATTACAACCTCTTGGTTCTTCCACTGGTTTCACCTTGAAGTCCTCATAATGAGGTGGCATTTGTGCTTCTCTAAACACTTCAAACACTACCTCCTGACCATCTACTCTCATAGACATCTTTCCTGACTAAACATGTATGACCGCATTGGCGGTGGCTAAAAATTCTCTCCCTAGAATGAGGGGAACTGTTGCATCTGCCCCATATTCCAGGATTATAAAGTCCACTGGCAGGATGAAAAGTCCTATCTTAATCAAGATATCTTCAATGATTCCCTCAGGATAGGCTACAAATCGATCTGTAAGCTTCAATGTCATTATGGTAGGACATGGTTCACCCAATACCAGAGTTATGAATAGGGATGTAGGAATAAAATTGATGCTCACACCCAAATAACATAAAGCTAAACCAACTTCCTTACTTCCAATAGGGACAGGAATAGTGAAACTCCCATGATCCTTTAACCTTTTAGGAATTTTGTTCTTGAATCGGGAACTGCACTCTTTCGTAAGAGCCACAGTTTCAAACTCTATATGCCTCCTCTTATTGGCCACAATATCCCTAAGATACCTTGTGTACTTTAGAACTTCATGCAAAAGCTCTACCAACGGAATATTCACACGAATCTTCTTTAACAACTCAAGGAACTTACTACAAGTTGTGTCCTCTGTCTTCTTCTTCAACCATTAAGGAAATGGGGGAGGTGGTCTAGCTACTGCAGTTTTCGATTGTGGGTTGCTAGACTCCTCCACCTTAGTCTTGGATTTCACGGCCTGTTCCTCATCAATATTTTCTTTTCAGGGGATAACCTCCTCACCCAGCTCCTTACCACTGCGTAAGAAAATAACATTTACATTTTCCTTGGGGTTCTTCTTAGTATTACTTGGGAGTGTTCCCCATGGTCTATTATTCTATTGTAGGGCCAATTGCACCATTTGCCTTTCAAGCTCATGTATGGACTTTTGCATTTCATTTACCACTTGCATCTGCTACACCATCCATTTCTTCATTGTTTCCTCAAGAGGACTGTTCTATTGCTAGCCCTATGGCCTTTGATAAGTGTTTTAGGGCCTTTGGAATTTTTGATTCCCTCCCCATGGGGGATTTTCTCCATTCTAGTTCCCCTGATTATAGCCATTACCTACAAACCCTCCACCACAACCTTGTTGTCCTACAAAATATACACACTAAGGATTAAGAGGACAACCTGAATAGGCATGTCCTTCTCCACACCCCTCACATGATGGTGGTGAAATATGTACCTGCTGTACCTGTTGCACTTGATCTCCTACTGGTTGGTTACCAACTTAAAGATCACATTCACCAGCTGGCTGATGTCTGCCCTGATTGCCGTTACACCATCCACCTCAAGCTTTCTCGACACCTTTGTTGCTGCAAATCCTCAACCTGAGTCTTGATAATCCTGACTTCACGCAAACATGAGGTTCAAGAGAGCCTCAATTTCATCATAACTTTTGGATAGAATCTATCCTTGTGCAGTAGCGTCAAGGAGTATCTTGGACTCAGGCTTTAGACCCTCAATCAAGTTATGCCCAATTATTTTCTTAGGTTTCATGTGGTGTGGACAATCCCTTAAGTAACCCTTGTAACGTTCCTATGCTTGAGCTAGTGTTTCTCCATCTTTCAGTACGAATCTGGAGACCTAATCCCCTTAGTTCTTTAGTTCTTCTTGAAGAGAAAAATCGGCTGATGATATTATCGGAGAGGATCTCCCAAGTGGTGATGGATCCTGCAGGCTCATTTTGATGCCACTCCTTGGCCTCTCCGATTAGTGAGAATGGAAATAGAGTCAACTTGACATATTTGTCCGGTATATTCTGGTAGTGGAAGTTTTCACTCAGTTCTACAAACATCATCAGATGCCTATGGGGATCCTCATGAGGCTTGCCCTAAAATTGGTAAGTGTTTCGGACCAACAGCAAAGTCCCTTATTTCAGCTCAAAGTTCCTAGTGATGGCCGGTTTGGTGATCTCTTTAGAAGCGTTCTCCAAGTTAGGCCTAGCAAAATGCATCACCGGAACTCTCTCATTCTCTTCACCTGCTGCTTGCCCAATGTTTTCCATAGCTAACTTTAAAAAGGTTCTTCCTATTTCATGATCACGCGAAGTGAAGGGTGGTCCTTGACTTCTCGTTCTTGGCATACACAAAGGCAAATATACTGGTGAACTTCAACCAAAGCAAGAAACAAACATAAAATACAGACTAGCGAAACAAAATTCTAACCTACAAATAATTAAACAATATTCAAGTCCCTGGCAACGGTGCCAAAAACTTGCTATCTCCCAAGCACACGCAAGCGCATGTGGTCGTCAAGTAATATAGGATTGTGAAGTCCAAATATCATTGATGAGTTGGTAATTTACCAACTTATTAGGCTCTTAAGAATGGACTTTAGTCTAGTTTTCAAGTATTTTAGATGGATTTTATGCCCTTTGTGCCTTTTTATGTGCATACATCTAATTTGGATAAAAGAGCAAGAAAGGGAGCAAAAAGAAGGGAATCAGGTGAAAACTGGCGCTTCACCGGAGAAGACCAGCAAAAAGCTGGCCAAACTTTGGCTGAAAGCTGATGAACACTACCTCTGAGAATGATAGCAACCGGTGAACGCGGACTTCAACTGGTGACTCGCTGGCCCTTTCGCCGAATGACACCTGAAATTGCTGGATCAAAGAGAAAAGAATCAGCGGCATACGGGTGGACACTAGTGAAACATCGAAGAAATCGCCTAAGGCTACTGGAACTCAGTGGAGGTGAAATTAATTAGAGCCGATGGTTTGCATAATGTAATTGATGAACCGCCGATACTCGCGCAAGTGCCAGAACGCTGATCAGGATTAAGAATGTCCAGCACGGAAAAAGAGATATGGGGATACCATACTTTTGGATATATTCTAGAGAGAAGTACTCTCTACCCATTTGACCTTAATTTTTAGCTTTTAGGACATCCTCTTGGCAGAGAAGAAAGTAAGAATTTGATTGGTGGAAATTGAAAAGAATTGTTTTCTTTTTTCTTCTTCTTCCTCCATAGCAAGGTATTACCATTGTTGAAGACTTTTTGTTGAATTTGATTTTGCTACTCCTATTATTGAATTCAATGAGTTTATTGTTAGATGTTCTTTTGAATTTCTTAATTATGAGTAGCTAAATCATTAACTAAAGGTGTGTGGTGATGAATGCTTAATTAGAGTGGACATGCTAGAGTCATCTTAATATTTTTTAATTAGTATAAATCTGTTAGATTCTCTCCAATCTATAATTGAAGATCCATTGTTGTTGATGTGGGTCTAATTGTTCTTACTTGAATTTTTGCTTGCAAAAGAAGAATTGAGTATTGGGAGAGAATTTAACAGTGGACATGGATGAGAGATTGTGAAATTGGGTTGGAAATAGCTAAAATTACATTCTCACTCCTAATTAATAGCTAATATCTAGAAATTAGTACAACTATTAATTCAAATCTGATTGGGTTGAGTTAATGGTGTCTAGGGGTTTGAAAGAACTCTAGTATGAGGTATTTATGAGGTTTGAAATCATCAAATTCCCACTTTCCCAAGATTATTTACATAAATTGAACTTATGAGATGACCTAGCATGACCTTATTTAGTTAGCATATCATCTACACCACACCTCTAGTCTTTCACATTCTTGTCAACAACCTTTGAAATTTTGCTATTGTAGTTAGCCAAATTAGAAGTTATATTCAATTGTAAATATCAATCTTCCGCAAAATGCTTATTTCTATGTTATTCTCAAGTGGTGCAAGCTAAATTCAATTTCTCAAGCAACACTCGTGCGTATCATTCACTAGTCCCTGTGGGATTCGACCTCGACATCCATCGGGATATTTGTTTTGATACAACGACCATTTATGCTCTTTGTACAAAGATTATATTTTGGACGTTATCAAGAAAATGGCGCCATTGCTAGGGACTAGTGCTTGATACTCTTTTACTAATTGTCAATTTGAATTAGTTTTACCCTACTGTTGTTGCTATTTAGCAATTGTTGAGTTACTCATGAGCCTCTTTGAAAGGTTGTTGTGAAACCCTGAAGGGTGCCTTATATGGAGACTATCAAACTAGTAGATAAGATGTGGAATGGAGAAGGGAATAAAGATGCCATTTTGTTGGTCATGATGAAGCATATGGAGTTGTTGACCAACTATATGAAGGGTTTCCATGTAAGATACTACCAAGCCAACCAAGGCTATGAGTATGCTTATCATGGAAATCAAGGTCGGAATAGTGTTTGGTCAGTTGATATGAGTAGCCATGGGAGCGATGAGTCAGTTCCATCCCGCATGGGAAGCACTCTCGAGTGGTGCTTGAAAAGGTCCTTTTAACTGAAGCAGGAATTTAGGACTTGCGGAGTAAACTATTGGACCTTATGACCACCGTGAAGAGTCATGATGTACTAATACAACACTTGGAGGATAGGATGAACTCGAGTTAGCATCTCAAATGGAATCTCAAACAAAAGAAACAAGTACTTCCTCACCTCAAGCAACTATGGACAATGATATATTTGAATGGAAAAAGGAGGAAGAGGTCGTAGGAGAAATGTTTGCTGATTTCTTTTTGAAAGATGAAGAACTAGAGGAGGTTTGTCAAGTGCGCCAGGAGACAAGAAATTACCCCTTCCAACCAAGGAGGCTTGACCTTCACTTGAAAAATTGCACAACTCCTCCATCGCAGCCATCCATTGTGGTACCTCCAAAGCTGGAGCTTAAACCCTTACCCATTCACTTGCAATATGCATATCTTGGGGATAATGAGACGCTCTCGGTCATCATTTCATCAAAACTGACTCCTTCCTAAGTAGAAAAACCCATTGTGGTATTGAAAAGGCACATTCAAGCTATAGGGAGGTCGATAACTGATATCATCGGTACTCCTCCAGGGATTTGCACTCAAAGGATTAATCTTCAAGAAAATTGCAGCCCATCAGTCGAGCATCAAAGGTGGTTGAACCCACCTATGCAGGAGGTGGTCAAAAAGGAGATTATTAAATGGTTAGATGCAGGTGTGGTATATCCTATCGCAAACAACAGTTGGGTAAGCCCTGTACAGTGTGTACCAAAGAAAGGAGGCATTACAGTTGTCCCGAATGAAAAGAATGAATTAATTCCCACTTTCCCAGTCACTGGATGAAGAGTTTGCTGGACTACCATAAGTTAAATTCTTGGAAAAAAAAAGATCATTTCCCGGTGCCCTTCATTGACTAAATGTTAGATCGCTTGGCCGGAAAAGAGTACTATTGTTTCTTGGATGGATACTCGGGGTACAATCAAATTTCGATCACACCCGAGGATCAAGAAAAACCCACTTTTACATATCCCTATGGCACTTTTGCATTCAAACAAATGCCTTTTGTCCTTTGCAATGCCCCCGCTACTTTCCAAAGATGTACGATGTCTATCTTTTCAGATATGGTGGAAGATACTATGGAAGTTTTCATGGATGACTTTTCAAGTGTAGGGGACTCGTTTGATGATTGTTTGACACACCTAGAGGAGGTATTAAAGAGATTCAAAGAAACAAATTTGGTCCATAGTTAGGAAAAATGTCATTTTATGGTAAAAGAAAGGATTGTGTTGGGACACAATATTTTCGAAAAAAGGGATTGAGGTGGACCAATCCAAAATCAACGGCATTGTTCAATTACCTCCACCGTGCATCATGAAGGGTGTTAGGAGTCCTCGGACATGTGAGTTTTTACCGCCCGTTTATTAAAGATTTCTCTAAAATAGCTCATCCACTATTTTGGCGGCTAAAGAAAGAATAAAAGTTCAATTTTGATGAGGAATGTATGAAGGCCTATGTGGAGTTAAAGGAAAGGTTGATTTCCTCTTTAATCATTATAGCACCTGATTGGTCAAAACCCTTTGAGCTCATGTGCGATGCTAGTGGGGTGGCATTGGAGCAGTCCTTGGTCAGCAGAGAGACAAGATATTTCATCCAATCTACTATGCTAGCAAAGCTCTAAACGAAGCACAAACAATATACACAGTAATTGAGCAAGAGTTACTCGCTTTTGTGTTTGCGTTTGAAAAGTTTCGGGCATACTTGTTGGGAACGAAAGTGGTGGTGCACACGGACCATGCAACGCTTAGATACTTGATGGCCAAGAAAGATGCTAAACCTAGACTTATCAAGTGGGTTCTGTTGTTGCAGGATTTCATCTTTGAGGTGAAAGATTGTAAGGAATATGAGAAAAGGTGGCCGACCATCTATCACATCTAGAACCAAGTGGTCAGCTAGGAGCACATGAGGAGAAAAATGATGCCTTTCCGGATGAACATATTCTGGCTGCAACCCAAGATTTAACACCGTGGTTTGCCGATTTTGCCAATAACTTGGATAGAAACATAGTACCTGAAGGTTTTAGCTTTCAACAAAAGAATAAATTCATTCATTATGTTCTAAAATTTTAATGGGACGAACCTTACCTCTCCGAAGTTGCGCAAATGGTTTAATACGACGGTGTGTTCTAAAAGTAGAGATGGTTCCGATTCTAGAGGCTTGTCATTCTTCACCTGTTGGGGGTCATTATGGGAGTGTGCGGACAGCAACAAAGGTGTTGCAGTGTGGGTTCTATTTGCCTACACTACATCAGGACGCCCATGAATTTGTGAAGAAATGCGATCGGTGCCAAAAAACAGGGAGTGTTTCAAGGAGGCATGAACTTCAGCTAACACCAATCTTAGAGGTTTAGTCGTTCAATGTATGGGAGATCAACTTCATTGGCCCTTTTGTAAGCTCTTATGGAAACACATACATCTTGGTAGTAGTTGATTATGTCTCCAAATGGGTAGAAGCTGTTGCACTACCCAATAATGAAGGAAGGAGTGTAACAACCTTATTGAAGAAACATATTTTCTCCCGATTCGGTACTCCCAGAGCTATCATTACGATGGCGGATCACATTTTTGCAATCGAATATTTAGCACATTGCTAGCTAAATATGGTGTGAAACATAAAGTGGCCACCCTTTATCACCCATAAACCAGTGGCCAAGTAGAAGTTTCAAATTGGGAAATAAAATCTATCTTGACTAAAACAATTAATGTAAATAGAACGGATTGGGCAAAGAAGTTAGATGATGCCCTGTGGGCATATCAGCCTGCATTTAAAATACCGATAGGGATGTTCCCATATCAACTTGTGTTTGGAAAATCATTCCACCTCCCTGTTGAGTTAGAACACAAAGTGCTGTGGTCATTGAAAAGCTTGACTCTTGAATTGGGAAGAGATGTCCAGGGACGAGTTCATAATCTGCATGAGTTAGATAAATTCAAAATGAGGGCATATGAGAATGCATCTATTGAAAAATCCCGAATGAAACATTATCATGACCAAAAAGTTTTGCAACGCAGTTTTGGTCCAGGGGACTGGGTGTTGCTATTCAATTCACGGTTGCGGCTATTTCCAGGGATGTTAAAATCCAAATGGTCAGGGCCTTTTAAGGTATCTCAAGTGTATGAAAATGGTGCCATAGAACTCCATGGAGATAATGGGAGAAAGTTGAAGGTGAATGGCCAGTGAGTAAAATGATATCTGGGGGTATTGGAAGAAATTGGCCGAACAGAGGTCTTATATCTAGATGAACCATAGGTCATGAGAGACCTTCGTCGTGCCACGATGTTAACTAAGGTGGTTCTTCGGAGGCAACCCAAGCTTTTTTATTCTCTAACTCTTATCCAACATTTTTTTATGCACTGTTATTTTGGATTTTTTTCAGATTGGTGAATAGTAAGAAGAGCAAAGACTAGGTCGACCGACGCTAGATGGGGGGAACGCAGACAACATTCCACGAACCATTGATGGTCCACCAACCCTATCTAGTGGACTAAAGGGTACAAATCCAGTCTGCAACTCATCCGGGGAAGCGCCACTTGAAAGCGCAAACTGTCGATAAGATGTTGATTCCAACCAGTATACCTGGGAGTAGCCTCGACATCGGCATCTTACCCGATGAAATGCCAATTACATTCTACAACACGCTGGTCAGTTTTTGATTCGGTTTCTATAAATTCAGTCAGGTAATATCAGCAGCGGCCACATCGGTGAATCGCTAGTCTACTTCGGCGATCGCTGGTATGCCCAGATATGAATTATTTCCCTTTTCAAAAAGTTGACCGACCTCTACCCCTTTCATCTTACATTTCCTTCTTTCCACCAGTTTTCATTTTCCTAAAAACTCATTCTCCCACCTATCCTCCACTAATGACCACCATCTATTTACCCAATCAATTTTCCCTCCTTTCCCACTTAAATACTTCTACCCCTTTCATTTACCTATCTCCTTCACTCAACCATAATCTAAAAAATATTAGTAGTAGGCAGAGGACATTGTTTGTGGCTACTCCCTTATTTAGTAAGGTTTTTGTCGCTCATGCTCTAAGACTCACGTACTATTAGTGCCATTTTTGCTCTTATGTGTTTATTTCATGATTTTCTTTGCTTTTTATGTGGATTCCATATTGTGTTTGGGTGAAGTCTGAGTAACCCCTCTTAAGTTACCCAATGATATATTGATTGACACATTTCTTAAGGGCAACTTATCATTTTTGGGATTAGATGAAAATTGGTGTACATTTATGTGGGGTTAGCATGTAGGTTAATTGCATTACGGTTGGCCACCGGCGGATCGCCAGTTGTGTTGCGGGAATCACCGGTCATTTCGCGGATTGACTTGCCCAACACTGCATTCTCGCATAAATTTGTTGGTCATCGGTGCTTCGCGGTTCAGGACCGGCATTACACTAGTGGGAACGCCAATGGATATGATATTTACTCATAGGTCACTGAGTCACACCGACAATTCATCAACGCTTCGTGGAAACTCATCCGCCTTTTGTCGACGGTTCGCTGGTGTCACCTGAAATAAAAATTTTCTCACTTGAGTTCTTTCCTCTTATTTTGATCTAGGTTTAAAATTGTGTGCACATTTATAACCTTAGTTTGCAGCATCATGTCTGTTTCCCCACAATCTCATAGAGGCCAACCATCAATGAGCACCAGCAATGCACAGGTGCGATTTGGGTTGGATAGAATGGAGGAGTATCACGTCGCTTTCAAAGAGAAGCCATGCAGAATCCTAATTAGAGGTGGACTCTTTCAAAAATGCCTTCCCAGATATCTATGATCAGATTGGGATGCGCGATTGGGGTCCATTCACCATCCCAGTTGACACATATTTTCTAGAATTAGTGTGGAAATTTTTGCATCATATAGGGCAAGGCAAGGGTTCCTAAAGCACAAGGGATGCATAAAAACATTACAGTGCGTACCATCGGTATGGGTGTGGCGTCAAGAGGTGCCCAGAAATCCAGAGGCAATTAATTCTCTTTATTGGGCTGAGCCAATTGTAATACCCCGGGAACCTAAGGATCAAAACTGGGAGTCAAAAAAGAGAAAAACTTAAAATTCACACTAGATCACAGAATGAATAGTGAGGAGGCTCGTGAGGAGTGACCACGAGTCGTGAAGTGAATCGTGATCAAGAAAGGTAGGCATGGTTTGTTTAGAAGACCACGAGTGGTGGTTAGGCCTCATGACTCGTGAGGTCTCCCGTGGCCTAGGCTGGTTTTTGGCAAGGAGGCATTGGGCAGTAGAAGCCATGGATGGTGACCACGAGTTGTGGTGTCTTCCGTGAGGTCCCCTAGTTGTTTTTGAGCAGTGAACCAAACGACTCATGGCCACGAGTTGTGGCCTGTGAGCACGAGTCGTCCAGTCCTTCGTGGGGACTGGCAGTCAAC
>JACEIK010010049.1:25095-45692 GCA_018107945.1 Datura stramonium
AAGTCGCATTCCTGGAATGCGATTTATAAGTCGCATTTGCCTTGCGACGCGCCGACTTGGCGCTTGTCCGATCTTTCCCCGGGCCTTTTTCTAGCATGTACGGCATTCTAAAACTCTTAACCAACATGTGAATAGGCCATCTACATGTCGAGAATTTATGGGGTGTAACAGAGCGACAACATGTCGGCTGGAGAGCCATGCGCACGCACATCGGCAGGGAACCGCACAAAGGCGCGACGCGCATGGAGTTGCCCAACACACAGGAAGCGGCGCGACATGCCCGTCAACAACCGACTTAGCGGTGACCACTTCTATTTAAATAACTTTTGATCCCTAATTCATTTTAAACCTATTTTCTTAAAACTCTAGAGATCTTCGAAGGCTATCCATGGAAGATCATATTTCCAGGCTTTAAGGTCAGATTTATCAAAGCCTCCAACACCAATTAAAGTTGTGATCTTGTAAGTAGTCGTTGTGAGGTTCATCAAACTTTTCTTGGCTTATGAGGCTGGTATGCGTGGAAATGTAGGTCCCCTATAGGATAGTTTGAAGTAGCTGAGTCAGGGCTGATTGGACTTGGCATGATGCATCAGTCTAAAGAAAGAGTTAAGCTCATTAGAGAACGAATATTGACAGATCAGTCATCATAAGTCCCACTCTAATGTACAATAGAGAAACTTAGAGTTCTATGTCAATGACTGGGTATTCCTGGAGGTCTCGCCTATAACGGGAGTTATGAGATTTGGAAGAAGGGCAAGCTCAGCCCTAGATTCATTGGGCCATATCGGATCCTTCGGAAGATAGGCCAAGCGGCTTATGAGCTAGAATTTCCTTCGGGGCTAGAGTTTGTTCATCCAGTCTTTCATGTATCAACACTACGAAAGTGCATAGGAGACCCTTCTCGAGTAGTCCCATTTGAGGATGTTAAGGTCACAGAGGAGTTTTCCTACGAGGAGGCTCCAATTGCTATACTAGATCGACAGGTCCGTAGATTAAGGACCAAGGATGTAGCTTCTGTTAAAGTCTTGTGGAGGAACAAAAACGTAGGAGAGATGACTTGGGAAGCTGAGGATGACATGAGGTCTAGATACCCTCTCTTGTTCCAGGATCTATGATGATAGCACACCGACTCAGATAGTTACAGTTGAGGTAAAATAGTTACTCAGACATTACTTTGTTGCTTTTGTTATCATTGCATGTTGCTCGCTTTATTGTTGTGGGGCTATACTGTATAGTTATTTGTAGCATCATATGAGACGCCTATGTTGGACTTCTCTATGTTTCAAATTTTCATATAGTTCATATTACAAAGGAGACTCTACCGAAAATTTTCTGGCAATGCCTAAGAAATGAGTATCTTGAGGTTGAATTACATTCGAGGATGAATGTCCTTAAGGGGGAAGGATGAAATGCCCCGTGAATGAGTGCCGATGGGCTTAGTGAGAAAATAAATTTCTCAGACTAAATTTTTGTTTTTATATTTCTTAGAAGTGAAATAATAAGGAAATAAATTTGCTCGAGAGAAATCGGCCTCGGGTGTCGAGCGACAGCATGTCGGTTGGAGAGCCACACACGCAGATGCATGTCGGTAGGGATCCCAGCGCACGCCGGCACACAGGGTCACGTGAAGTGATGGCAACCCAGTGGATGGAGCTGCACGACACAGAGGTATCTCGGTGCATGGAGCTCACAACACGTAGGCAGGCAGGCGCAGGGAGTGGCGCGCCGCACCCGTCAACAACCGACTTAGGTGCCCACTTCTATTTAAATAACTTTTCATACCTAATTCATTGTATACCCATTTCTTAAAACCTCTAGAGCTCTTCAAAGGCTATCCATGGAAGATTATATTTCCAGGCTTTAAGGTCAGTATCCAAGATTCCAACACCAATTAAAGTTGTGATTTTGTAAGTAGTCGTTGTGAGGTTCATCAAACTTTTCTTAGCTTTAATAGTTGAGGCTTTGCTGGGAATTTTCCAAAGGAAATTGGTGTGTTGGCCATCCCTTTATGGTGTTCCTTCATCAAGAGGAAGGTAAGAGACTTCTATACCCCTCTCTACTGTTAAAATTGGAAGTTATGTAATAATTATCGAATGAATTTCGAAAATCGGAAATTTTCTTTGTTTGTTAGATTCATAGATTGTTTTAGGAGTCTTATAAATGGTAAAACATTGGGTCTTGGTAAAGTGATTGTTGGTTAAAGGATTTGATTAAGGATGGTGGAGTTATCGAGTCGCCTGTAAGGTATGTTAAGGCTAAACAGCCTTCGGTAAGTTTCTCTCGTCGTATAGTCGATACAACTTGTGCTTTTTATAGTAGTATTCATGGTTATGTGTGTTGTGGTTAGCTGCTGCAAGTTGAATCTATGATTAGAGTAAGTATCCCTTGTCGTGATTGGCCATGCCTAGCTTTACAACTTGATAGAATCCGCTTAGAGGTTACTCAGTTGTATCGTTGTTGCCTAGATCGGCTAGTGATGTTTTGCTACCTTACCAAGGTCATAGAGGCTTGTGGTTAGTTGTTGAGCATGTCTTGCTAAATTGGGCAGCATAAGACATAGCTTGAAAATGTAATTTCCTATTCATGACTCCTAGACTTGATAAAGCTTGCCTACGGGCCATTAGTTGCTTTGACGCCCATAGAGCTAGAATCTTAGTGTCGTAATTCTACCTTCGGGTTAATAATCATTGAGGCTTCCTATAAGGCTATATTCGTTGGCCACTCAAAATTATATCTTGTTATTAGCAGTCCTGTAGTCATTTTAGGCGAAGAAACCATATAGTTTGGTCGCTTACGACTTTATTGTTTGCTTACAAGTCATTATTGTACTGTTATGCCTTCAAAACGATTATGTTTAACGTCCTAATAGATTAACTCAAAGTACTGTTTTTTTGTGGCTGCCCAGGGGGGCTACATAGCTTAGATACAGGGAGCTACACCTAATATTAGCGGTCTTATAGCTTGTTATGACATTCAAATTGGCGTTCAGGTCACTCAGGACCTCGCCTTTTTCTTTCTAGGCTAGCTGAGTCTACAATTGTCTTCATGATTGGTGGGCTGATCTTGGGCATAATTACGTGCCCAAGTGCTATTTTATAACTTGATTAAGTCATGTTTTTCAATTAATTAATTATATCCTCATGTGAATTTTATTAATTATGTGCATAAACCAACCAACATGATTAGTTCTTGTTTGTAGGTGTAAAATGCATGTGAGGTACTAAAATATGATGGTTGAAGTGAAGGAATGGAGTTCGGGGTGGATTGAAAAAGATTTCAAGATGGCATGCCATAGCAAGGTTGGCCGCCAGGCAGCGTGACATGTTGTGCATGTGCCGTGCCCAGCGCGGTGCCACGCCAAGGCCATGCGCGCGAGAAGACATGTCGTGGCAGGAGCCCTGCGCGAAAAAGTCGTGCCACGCCCGTCCATCAGCGCGACCAGCGTCGTGCCACGCTGGGCGACGCGCATAGTCCAGCTTGAGGACCTATCGAGGGACACGAACCAGTAAGCCTCCGCATTTGCTCTGTGGCAAGGAAGCAAATTGAGGCGTCCATCTCCGTGACACGAAGGCAGTTCATGCACGGCCAAAAAGTGCAAATTTTCACTTACTATAAAATTGAAACTTAGCTCCAAAAATCAATTTATCACAAAATGTCTTTGGGAAAACGTAAAAGAGCAAAGGGAGAAAGGAAGAACTCTACCTAGGGTTGATTATATTTCATTCTCCTTCAATTATTCTTGTAAGTACGTTTCTTGAATCATGTTTTTGAGTATTTGTACGAACATGAGTGGCTAAAACCCTTTCTCTAGGGTTGAGGCTACGTAATATGATTGTAACTGCATGAATTCTTCTTTGGTTTGAGTTTTTAGTTGTTGTTTTGTCTTACATTCTTTATTATTAATGTTTTTATGCTTGATAACCATGAAAACAAACCTGTTAAGCTTAGGTAAAAGCTCGAAAGAGTAACCCTAGGATAAAACATGAGAATGTAGGGAGAAAATTCTTACCTTTACGTAGGATTCCCGATTAGGATAGAAATTATACCTAATTTTCCTTGCTTGGTTATTAAAACGAGATGATCTAGGAACCGACTTAGAATTATCACATCACCACTCGTAGAAGTAGTTGTGAAGCTAAGTCCGGGTAAATGATTAGAGGTACGAAAGTTCATAATCAAGGGCGCAAACTCCGTAAACCACATCCATATAATTAAATTGCTCACAAATTAGGACGTCACATCCCCGCTTAACGATGTAGGTGTGAGACTAGTTTGTCGTGTTTAGAGGCTCGAAAGACCATGAACATAGCATTTTAATTATGTGAGACAACAACTGAAGTTTTCATACTCGAACCATTGTGAATTGTATCATTGCATGATTATTAGGCCTTAACTCAGTTGCTTCTTATATCGTTTCTCGAGTATTTTGTGATCACCCCTAGACTTAATTAGAATTTACCAAAAATTTCTATAATCAACACTTGTGAAGTTGAATTTAACACTTGAACTTGATAATTTACTGAATTGGTACAGTCCATGTGGGTTCGACATCCTGCTCTTAAAAAGGGCCACTATATTACTTGTACGACCGCGTGCGATGGGGCGCAACAATTTTTTGGTGCCGTTGCCGGGGACTAGCAAAATTGGTGAATTTCTTGTTTTGTGTTAGTGTCTAATTTTCTAAGTGTTGAAAAAAATATTTATTAGTTTTAGATTTTTTATTTTTATTTTTAGTTTGATACTCTTCTTGACATGACATCATGGAACACAAATGGGTTGAATGGTGGATACTCATATTTCGGTGAGTCATGTATGAATTGTGGAGAATCCCACTTGTGGCAACATTGTCCTACTTTCAGTATATGTGGTGGTCAGGATGGCCATTGGAATGGTTGTTCAAATTTATATTCCCCTTCCCTAAGCCCCTGCTATGATCCTTCTGTTGCTTTTGATGAGTACAGGAATGTTGAAGAGGAGGACTTAGAACACCAAGCTCAGATAGCAAACATGTTAAAACAGGTCCTTGAGCAGACAGAAGCAATAAGGGAGCAGATGGAAATAATGAGAATTAAAATTAAAGAAAATGGAGAGGCCCTAGAAATGATAAAAGCTAAGTTCACGGAGATAAAGGCTAAGGTTGAAGCTTGCTTTGATTTGCAAATGACGGTCTTAACCAATACTCAAAAGGGACTGCAAGGAGAAGAAAAGAGCAATTTCTTGGAACAAGCTCAACTGTTAGAAGCTCTTGAGACTCTCTGTGATGGTCTCACACATATGGCCAATCCATTCATGAAAGGAGAGATACAGTTTCGACCATTTGAAGTTCATGTGGAGTCAGATGTTGATGTGGAGAAGGTGTACACAAGTAAGGAGGCCAAGCACAATGCAGTTTCAGAGTTGAGGTGTATTGTACCCCACTCGAAGTATTTATCTACATTAAGTTTAGTTGAAAACCTAGAAATAGAGTCTTCTAAACTTGTAGAGAAAGGTCTAGAGGAGGAACAAGCCTCGTATATTTTGAAATTTAATGATTCTGAGAGACAAAATGATTTCACTTACGTAAGGGCCAATAAGTTCCAGAGGCGACATCTACTGCTTGGTCCTTTCATTTTTTCACCACCACCCCTGGAGAATGAGTGGAAACTGGAGAAGAAATTAGGGGTGAGATTCATATCCTCAAAGTGGAGGAAAAAGTGGTGAAACTTGATGCGTCGTGCCACGACGTAAAATAAGGCGGTGCTTGGGAGGCAACCCAAGAGTACCACAAAATTCAGGGGAAGTCTGAGTACCCATGAAAGTGAAAGCTAAGGAGCATGACAAAAAGATGAGTGTGGGATCGATGATCCACGTGATCAAAAATGGAGAAAAACATATTGTTAGCTAGGCCTAGAGGCCTCAGAAAGTATCTCTCACCCTTGTTTTAGTTGTAATCGATGCTTTGGGGACACAACATATTTTATGTGTGGGGTGAGGAAAATTTCAAAATTTTGTGTTCTTAATAATTTCGGGTGGAGTTAGTACTTGATATGGTAGTGTTTGATGAAAAAGTTGAGTTGAACATGATTCACCCACCCGTCGGTTTTTCTTTGCGGTTCTTTTTCTATGGGAGGCACTTTAAACCGATGAATAAAATTATTCTCTGTCTGTACATAGTTGTTTTTAGTCATAGTTAGGGAATTTCTCAATGATGGATGGATGACAACCGTCTTGAGGGAAAATTAGTCAATAGGTTTTCATTTTTGAACCCTTAGCTGAGTGATGGCTTGATGTTCTTGTTATGTGCTATACATGATTGTGAGATGTAAGTGTTGTAAATTTTGAAGCATGTAAGCAAATGTACAACTCTTTTTGAGACACCTAGGCTCTTGAATGTGACTCGATGTGCTTAAAGCTGAAGTTTGCATTCTTGTGATTAGCTGAGTTAAGACTTTGGTGAATTTTTCTTGAATTGAGCATGTGTTGTGAGTGTAAGGTTTTTGAATATTCCATGCTATTGTGTAGTATCTAGAACTTGTCTGGTGTGTATACAAAGCGAAATGAGGGATGTAGATTGTAGGAGATGATTTAGGAATTTCTTTGAATGAGCCTAATTCTTATCCCTTGCTTTACCTATCTTGGATATCTTATCCTAGTTATCCCCATTGATCCTTTAGCCTATTCTTTGTTAGCCACAAAATGAGCTTAATCCTTTCTCTTCATTAGCCTTGAATTTGATCCAAAACTCCTAAGCTCTCAAGTGAACATGAAATAGAAGTGAAGGAGTGAAGAGTAGGGAGAAGAAAGAAAAGAATAGTTGTGGGAGTTGAAGAAAAGAATAGAGGTTCACTTGTTAAAAATGAATAAGAGTTAGTAAGGAATAAAAGAATAAAAGAGTAATTTAAGAAAATTGCTCAAGTACTCCTTACTAACAGCTTAAGTAGCCTAATGAGATGGGGAAACAAAAGAGGAAAATGGGAGTTGAAAAGTATAAAGGTGAAGTAAGAGGATGGAAATTCCTATGGAAAGCGTGATGTATTAAAATCTCTTAGGGAAGATAGTCACTATTACTAGCCATAATAGTACCTATCCACCCTTAGCTGACATTACCACCCGATAAGTCCTACTTGATCTTACTTTCGAACATTCTTAAATTAATGGAGTAAAGCACTAAGGGCAAGCTTATGGGTCAATACACATGGCATGTGAATTCTCTGTGACAGTGAGCATATTTCTTATCCATATACCCATGCATGTTATAATTTGAAAACATATGAGCGAAAATGCGTGACTTTCTTTTTGTGAGGGAACATGTTTAATGAAGGATAAAATTCATATCGGATTTCATGATCGGTTGATTTGCATGAGTTTACTAAGATTGAGAGTCGATTCTTAAGGCTAGGAAGTCTTTACATAGTTATATTTGATTTTAATGGTTAAATCTTGCATGCTCTATTTTTAACTCTCCATCTAAAACAATCGTTGTAGCCTTAGCTCGAATTGTCTTGCTTCAATTAACTATGTGTGAATCTTCATGTGCATGAGATGTAATAGAGTTGTTCGACGATGAACAAGGCTTTAAGTGTGGGGTAGTGATCTTGGGCATAATTACGTGCCCAAGTGTTATTTTATAACTTAATTAAGTCATGTTTGTCAATTAAATTAATTATATCCTCATGTGAATTTTATTAATTATGTGCATAAACTAACCAACATGATTAGTTCTTGTTTGTAGGTGTAAAATGCATGTGAGGGACTAAAATGTGATGGTTGAAGTGAAGGAATGGAATTCGGGGCGGATTGCAAAAGATTGCAAGATGGCATGCCATAGCAAGGCTGGTCGCGCCAGGAAGCATGCCACCCTACGCGTGTGCTGCACCCAGCACGGTGCCACGCCTAGGCCATGCGCGCGAGAAGACATGTCATGGAAGGAGGTCTGCGCGACAAAGTTGTGCCACACCCGTCCATCAGCGTGACCAGTGCCGTGCCACACTGGGCGACGCGCATAGTCCAGCGCGAGGACCTATCGAGGGACACAAACCAGTAAGCCTCCGTATTTGCTCCGTGGAACGTAGGCAATTGAGCGTCCAGCTCCGTGACACGGAGGCAGTTCATGTACGACCAAAAAGTGCAAATTTTCACGTACTATAAACTGAAACCTTAGCTCCAAAAATCAATTTATCACAAAATATCTTTGGGAAAACATAAAGGAGCGAAGGGAGAAAGGAAGAACTCTACCTAGGGTTGATTATATTTCATTCTCCTTTAATTATTCTTGTAAGTACGTTGCTTGAATCATGTTTTTGAGTATTTGTACAAACATGAGTGGCTAAAACCCTTCCTCTAGGGTTGAGGCTGCTAATATGATTGTAATTGCATGAATTCGTTGCTTGTGGTTTGGTTTTTAGTTGTTGTTTCGTCTTACATTATTTATTATTAATGTTTTAATGCTTGATCACCATGAAAACAAACCCGTTAAGCTTAGGTAAAAGCTGAAGAAAAAGAGTAACCTAGGCTAAAACATGAGAATGTTGGGAGCAAGTTCTTACCTTTACGATAGGATTCGCGATTATGATAGAAGTATACCTAATTTGCTTTGCTTGGTTATTAAAATGGGATGAGCTAGAAACCAACTTACAATTATCACATCACCGCTCATAAAGTAGTTGTGAAGCTAAGTCGGGTTAAATGATTAGAGTATGAAAGTCCATAATCAAGTGCGCAAACTCCGTAAACCACATCCATGTAATTAAATTGCTCACGAATTAGGACTTCACATCCTCGCTCAATGATGTAGGTGTGAGACTACTTTATTGTGTTTAGAAACTGAAAAACCATGAACATAGTATTTGGTGCTATTGAGACAACAATTGAAGTTTCATACTCGAACCATTGTGAATTGTAGTATTGCATGATTATTAGTCCTTAACTCTAGTTTCTTCTTATATCGTTTCCTGAGTATTTTGTGATCACCCTAGACTTAATTAAATTTGCAAAAAATTTCTATAATCAACACTTGTGAGATTGGAATTTAACACTTGAACTTGATAATTTGCTAAATTTGTCCAGTCCTTGTGGGTTGGAAACATCGGCTCTTAAAGGAGCCCCTATATTACTTAATGACTGCGTACGCTTGCACGTGCGCTGGGGGCGCAACACAGGCCTTTGTGGACACATGGGGGGATATTCTTGTTGGATATTACACAGGTTGCCACAAGGGCAAATACTTGATTATGTTATGCCTAAGGGCTATACTACATTCACCGAGAGATGTGTGGAAATATAAGTTATGCACAATCGAGATGCTATGGAAGCTGGGAGACAAAATACAATTATGAGAGGCACTATGGGGATATGTTATGCTCACAGATCAATATGAAGTCTAGAACAACTATATTGAGGCCTGCAGATCCATTTGAAGTTTGGTGCCCTTACGGACTTCCTTTATGCTGAGTTGGAATTACTAAACTTCAAAGGAGCCTTGTGCTCGGGGGTCAGATATAAGAGTCCAGAAGGCTCAAGATACAGATAAAAGAGCCTTATGTGCTCACCTACAGTTTCTTACGAGGCTACTTACGAAGAGACATTAATTTCCTAAAGGGCTACTTACAGGTATACGTTGATTGCCTATGAGAGCTAGATTCTGATTGAGCTACAAAACAACACACAAATGCATGTTGATTGCCTATGAAAGGCTAGTTTAAAATAAACTACAGAACACCATCAGGCTACAATGGTACTGATAGGGATATACAAATCAGATTGAACTTGTCAGGGCTTATGGGGGCCCAGGTAGGTTGTGTTTGATTGTTTGTACTGCTAGGCTTATAGGGCCAGAGTTGGGATTCTTGTTTGTATGTTATACAATTGTACAGATGAATTGTTCATATTTATTTTATGACTCTTTTAACTATTTACGTTCAGTTCTTATTGTGTGGTTTCAGTTTCAGCTTATTATTGCCTTATATACTTGGTACATGTTGTGCGTGGCCATGCATAGGGCATTGCATACTTTTCCCTCAAGAATTCTAACGAGGTTCGAGACACTCCTTAGTAGCCATTGAGACTCAAAAAGATTGGTCATCTCTTTTCTTCTAGAGTTTCTATATATTATAGGTTTTCCTATCATTTGTTGTACAGTTTTTGGGGAAATGCAGGCCTGTCTAACCAATGACATATTCTCTATGAAGCACCGGACCTACGGTTTTATTGGGCATGCGTTGTGTAGCTATGTGGGCATAGTTGTTTGTGAGTTGGAAACCCTGTTGGCTTGTATATACGTATATAAGCACTTGTTTCTCTTGGTATAATCTAGACAGCATGGTAGTCTTGTCGATCCACATAGAATGATATTATTATTGTGGCTTGTTAGGTGTTGATTTTGCACAGTGTTTATATTGCGGCCTTGTCAGCCTAGGCTATGTTTAAGTTGAGATATACTTACTTTTCTACTTGATTGTGTGTTGCTGGTATGCACCAAGTGTATTTATTTGTCTAGCTAGGCCAGCTCAAGCCCAGTGTGGCATCAGAGAGTGCAGGTTATGCCTCCCAAGGTGGGGTGTGATAAACTTGGTATCGAGCAACGGCCGTATCCTAGGGAGTTAGCAAGTCATGTCTAGTAGAGCCCTTTTCTATAAATATGTGTTATGCACCACCATTTATAAGCGAGGAGCTGGGACATGATAGTATGGTTACCCTTCTTCTGCTCAAATCGTGCATTAGAGGCCTTAGTAGTTTCCTATTTGTATCTAACATGAAGTTACAAGTGTTATACAACAAATGAGTTGCTTCTTAAGGGGAAGACTGTCAGCATAAAAGTTGAGCTTAAGGGGGAAGATGCACATCACAAGCTTATGAAGATTGAAGATGCTACATAAGTGCACATGAAGACATTAAGTTGTTATGGGTTTGTCATTATCAAAAAGGGGAATTTGCTAAAGCACTATGATCTTTGAATCTATATTCAAGATCATGTGGTGTTTTGATGATTGACAAATTATGTACAGAACTCAATGTATGTAGAAGAAGGAAGAGTGAAGATTCAAAAACCAAGTCCTCACAAATCTTCAAGAAGAAGTGAAGAAGTTAGCAGCTCTTGTCAAAGACTCATCGAGAGAACTTGTTCCTACGAGCAGAACAGAAGATTGTCAAGATGAAGTTGTTTCATGTGTGAACCATGATCTTTGGAGAAATGCAATACAAGAGAATTTAATTTGACATGGAACTGAAATGCTATACGAGGAGAGTTACCATACATTATGTACATGGAACTAGCTTGGGAATAGGAGAAAGAAGTCGACGCATGAAAGTTCCAAATCAAGTCAAACTAAGATTGAAGTCATGGAGAACTTGAACCAATTGTTTGAATTGGAAAACTACAAGGCGGCTACTTAATCCCATCTAAACAGCACAAATATTTGCTAGTTTTGACCACACCCAAAGACAGAGGCGCCAGAGTGAGAAGAGTTCTACGTAAAGAGTCTCGAAGAAAAAGTAGTTGCTACAACAAAAGAACCTAATTCTATCAAGATTTTATCCATCTGAGTTCTTAAAGCTGAAATAATTAGTTTCTTTGTGTTTGTTTCAAGTAATATCTTGATTACCTTCTTAGTTGATTGTAGTATGTGTTTTTCGTGTCTGTAAGGGACTACATTGACAAAGATATTTGAGTCATTGAAGAAGAGTAAAGAGTGTAGAGGTTGGAATTGTTTTGGGAACAATTCTAGGTGTTGGGGTGGCTGTAAACATAAAATTTGAGTTCAAGATTAGTGGAAGAATTGGAAAAATCCTACAAAGGTAGATTGTGGTCTTTGCCTCCCTTGAGCAAGGAGTTTTCCACACTAAATACTTACGTTGATTTATCATCCACAATTTACCTTCCTGCATAGTTTCTCAAAGAACCTGGTTCTTTGAGTGTTTAAGTTGTACCCAAACTATCAAAAACGCATAGAGTGTACAAATGGGTAGATTAACAATTCACATACGAAAAAATGGCAAAAATAAAGAATTCACTCCTCTTTTCTATCTTGCAATGATAGAAATTAAGCCGTCTAAGCATGTGACAAGCATTAAGCATTAGAGTATCTCATCTTGGAGACAAGATTTGTGTCCAACATGTCTGCCCTGCAAATCACACAATTCCTAGTCTCAAGATTTAGAACATTCATGAGATAGTCACAAGCCAGTATAAGGTTAGACTACAATCTAAGTTTCACCAGTTTTTGATACAGAAATGAGAAATATAAGTGGATCAATAATAATCAACTGAATCGGGCAAGCTTTGTCCAACATAAGATGAGCTATAAGGCTTGAAAAAGTCTTCAAAAGGAACATTGACATTGATCCACCATGCTTTTCAACAAATTAAGGATTTAATTTACCAAATCATACTACAACCCAAACACCTAATAGGTGACAATCTGAACTGTAAAGAATGATCCTCAAGGTACAATATGACAGATTAAATGCGCCAAATGTGCTAAATATAGAAGAGTCATAGTATATGTGCGGACACATAATGGCAACAGAACTTCCACAATCAGGTTTGCTTCATCTTATAAAATTAGTAAAGTTACTGGCAATCCTAATACTCCCTTTGTCTAATTTATGTGGCATACTTTTTCCTTTTAGTCTATCCCAAAAGAATGACATATAATTTTACAATTGGAAACAATTTAACTATAAAATTCCCCTTTTATCCTTATAATGAAATGATTTATAGCCACACAAATGGTCAAGGAGTGTTTTAGACCACAAATTTCAAAAGTCTTCCTTTCTTTCTTAAATTTTGTGCCAAGTCAAAACAGTGTCTCATAAATTGGGATGGAGGGGTAGCAATTTTGGTAGTTTTATAGCTGAAATTCCCGAGAAAAAGAATGAGCGAATAAATATAGTCATTAAGAACTATGTTTCAGACAGAGATGCATGATGAAATGCCCTGAGAAAGGCTATGAACAGGGCTAACAAAACTCAAAAGTAAAGTACATACTTCGACTTGCATGTCAATCACACAAGGCTTTGCACCGCTGTACTTCAAAACATTTAGTTCAGATATTAGCTATTTAAGAGTGACATAAAATGATCCCCTCTGATTCTCCAAACATTTTGGTATATGCCAAAAAGAAAACCTTCCATCCCAGGGCCATCAAAGTAATTTAATTGTATTATAAGGGCCATCAGGTATATTCATACGGTCGAGATTGACAAGTCAGCTTTAAATAAAATTCTCACCTTTTTCTTATCATGACTTTTTCTCTACCCACGTTTGGTATCTGCTACACAGCGAGCTATACTTATATAGTGAGATAAATGGGGGATCAAGGCAGAAAATTAGTTAGGAGGAACCCAATTTCACTTTGTCACCACCTATTAGCAATCTATGGAAGGTCAATGGCTTCACATGCAGCATATGGCATCTGATGAGGCAGCACAACCTCCAATCCCTCTTCTCTCTCTCTCTCTCTCTCACACACACACACACATCTCAAGGCTGGTTGTCAAACATATGCACTAGGCTCATAGACTCTTGCCTTTTCTATTTTTAGCACATGTATACAAATTACTTTTTGGAGTCACATTCAACACATAGAATAATGCTAGGTCAGAATCTCTAGCATAGGAATAAACAGGAAAAGGAAAAAACATAAGAGCAGAGCGTGCGCGTGGTAATTGTTGAAAGGCCGATAAAGTCTCGAGCTAAACCTATTTCCGACATCAATTTTGTCAACAAGAGGTCTTGCATAGCCTGCACACAGATAAAAATGAGAAATACCATTTATAGATGAACCCGTTAGTAAGGAAGATAACAAAATAAACCTCAAATTATGAGGCAAACCTTCAAGCCCGGCGGTAAACAAGACAAGATCGGCAAATTCATGAGTTCTTTTAGAAACTTCGTGCAATCGGGGACGTTCAAAAACTGTGACATAATTGATCTTAGAGTTTGCCTTGGCATTCCTAAAACCATCTAGAATATATATGAGATAAAAAAATTTAAGGAACTTGCCGGATAATCACTCAAATCATAAACGAAGAGAAATATAACCTTGTCACAAAGATATGCACTCAAGCTCAAACCACTTTAATCAGCCTCTGTAGCCTGGGTGCGTACGATATTGGGCAAACTTGATGTCGTACGCTGAAACTAAAGTTTCATCAGTCAGAACCCACCTACAAGCAATAGTTAAGAACTTGAGAAAAGTCCAAAAAGAACATCTTGCTAATAAAAGCTGACTCAGCCAATTAGGATGCACTCATTGTCTGAGAAATTCCAATAAATAATTTACTATCTGCTTATAAGAAAGCCCACCAAGATTATTAGTAACCCATCTTCAAGTCCCCCAACCTTTCTTAGTAGTCAGCTTTCTATAAATTTGATCACAATACTCTTCTGAGAATCTAGAACATCCTTTGAGCTTTAACTTTGTTCCATCAAAATGAAAGCATAGCAATTCTTTAACCAGAGAGTAATCCTAATCCAAAGCATACATGAGTTTCCTTCAATCTGTGGTCCAAACAAAAATAAAATATTAGAGCTTGCAGCCTCAGTGGTTGGACAGTGCCTAAAATTCTCTTGGTGATCAAGAGGGCTACCTTTTTCAGTAGATAAGATTAGGGTGAAAGATATTATCTCAATGCTTCTTTCATACCTCTTGTAGTCCCTAAAACTGGTAATAATGAATCAATAATTCTCAAATTTTCATGGGCCAGAGGGTTTAGTTTTGAAAAGAATCTTTACGGAAGAGTGCATGTAGTAGCAAAACGTAAGGCTGAAGGCACCATAAAGCTTGTGCAAGATTCTTCCCCCACTACGATTGCCATTCATAGCGAATCCACCATAAATGACCTGGCTGCAATAAGAGGATTCTGGAACGAAAACTGGGTGGTGGGAGGAGACATCAATGTATGCGTAAGTATGAAAGTAAGACAAAATTGTGTTAGAAGATCGAGAGCCATGAGAGAGGTTTCTCAGAGACTATACAAGACCTGGGCATCATTGATTTACCATTAGAGGAAGCTTACTACATGGTCAGGGGTGAAGAGGTATACCAGGCATCAAGATAGACGGGTTCCTCATTTCTCCAGAACGGAATGATTGCTTCAACCTTGTGAAACAGATATGGCAACGCCTAGAGTCATCTCAAGATTAAACCTCTTCTTTTGGAGAATGGGACTGGGAAATGAACCATTCTTACTTCAAATTCTAAAACATGCAGCTGCAAGTTGAAGGTATCATGGAGAAAATTGAAGAATGCTGGGGAAGCTACAACCGAAATGGGAGCCCAATCCTTACCTGGCCCGGGAAGCTTCGAAGAAGGACATTACAATACGGAACAAGGGAGATTTTGGCAAGGTGGAGGTTAGGAAGAGCAAAATCACAAATGAGCTGATGGCAATTGAACAATCCACTGAAAACAGAGTCCAAACACTAGAGGAGAAAAATAAAATTGGTTTCTTTTAAGCTTGGAAATGGAACAACTTGTTAAAGCTGAAGAGGAATTAATATTTGGAGGAAATCTAGATGCTCTTGGCTCAAGGAGAGCAAACACCAAGTTATTGCCAACTCTCACAGAAGAAACAACATATTGAAAGATTGAAAGGTAGCTCTGAGGTAATTGTGGATAGGATCAAATCAAGGAAATTCTTGACTTCTCAGAAACTTTACGAATCGGCACAATGTTGACCTACAGCGAGATTTGATGAACTGGCCACCATATCAGAGAGGGAGTAGGGACTGGATGGAAAAGTCATTTGAAGAACAGGAAGTGCTATGTATTATCAAGGCCTGTACACCAGACAAAGCCCCAGGGACCTGATGGTTTTACAATGGCTTTACGGAAGAAAGCACGAGAATCTGAAATATGAGTTGATATACGCTCTTCCACCAAAATTGCCACATGGCGAGATCATGCAATGCCTCATTCATTGCCTTAATTCCAAAATAGAAGGGAACCTTGAATCTCTAGGATTACAGACCATTCAGCTTGATTTGTAGTGCATACAAGATAGCTTCTAAACTTCTAACAGAAAGGCTCAAAGGGGTGTGAGATGGTTTGGTTTCAGGGCATCAAAATGCATTTATCAAGGGCAGACAGATAACTGATGCAGCACTCATTGCAGATCAGGTGTCAGATTGCCAACTAAAGAGAGGTAAACCTGGAATTTTATGCAAACTGAATGTGGAGAAAGCTTTTGACCAATTAAGCGAGGATATCTATCATTCGTTCTAAAATAATGGGCTTATATAGATGGCTAAGATGGATCAAGTTCTGCATTACCATAGTCAAATACTCAGTGTTGGTTAATTGGGAGCCAGTGGGTTTCTTCTCCCCACAGAAGGGTTTGAGACAGGGTGATCCCCTTTCCCTATTCTTTTCATTCTTGACATGGAGGGCCCCAGTAGAATCTTTGGAAAAAGCCAAGCAACTACAGTGGATTAGTGGCTTCCGTGGAAACGGTAGGGAATCCTCTCTCTGTCTCCCACCTTCTATATGCAGATGACACCCTCATCTTCTGTGGGGCCAGTCAGAAGGTATATCTCAATCTCACACTTCAAATATTGAGGCTCTCGGGTTTGCACACATCGATATGTTGGAAAGCAAAGTATATCCAGTGAATGACGTTCCCAATCTTGAAGAAAAGTATATCCAGTGAATGACGTTCCCAATCTTGAAGAATTAGTTGGAATCCTATCTTGCGACATAGCTTCCCTGCCCACTACTGATGCAAGGTGTTCATGGTTGAGTTCTCGAGCTCTTTATTGTTGTCTGCATACAAAAATAATTCTTATAAGGCAGACCGCCACCAATCAGGTGCTAGATACAGCAGCAGGAGCAGGCACAAAGAATTTTTCATAAGTGGAGATAGCCAAACCTAAGGCCAAAGGGGAAACATCTTCTTGACCTCCTTAGTTTCCTCTACTATATCAAAAGCTTCTAGTGACTACAAAATCACCAGTGCTACCTCCAGTCACTCCCCTTTTTCATCTAATCAAGATCGAGGAGTACAGTACATATGTTGGTTCACTTAATAACTGCTTAGCAATAGATAGGGACACCAACTAATGTTAGATTTCCTAAAAGGTACGGAAGTTTGTGAATTAGTGAGATTCTTACTTTAGGCCCTCCGGAGTTTGTCGATTCATATACCTTATCCCCTCTACAGAATGGTATGACCATTTCTCGACTCTTAGCCTGTTCCCGGTATAGAAAAGGGTGTAAATATTGGCAGCATGTTGCCAAGGGAAAACAACAAAAGAGGGCTAGACCCATTGATTCCTTTGAGACATTACAAAAATGGTCAAGAACCCTATTATTTAAATATGCCACCTAGGCCTTCACTATAATAATTCCAAGATAACAGGTAAGATTTTCAAGGACAGTTAAGTCCAGACGAAAATCCATAATTATTAGACTCTTAATAGTAAATGAGCTCATATCATAGTAGACCAATTCCACCGCATTGTGTGGATTGCGGTAGGGAATACCTGCAGAATTATAGTTATGGTTCCCCAACTTGTTACATTGAAGGATAGAAAGGTTTTATGATGAGAACCTGCCTGAGTAGGGGTTAGGACAATATGGGTCAGTAGACCTGGCTAGTAGTATCCTTGCCAGTATTGTATATGGGGCACATATCCCAAACTTCATCTAAGGAGGCAAGAGGCAAGACGGGGGCATTTAGTTCTGAAAAAGAATAGAACCACACCTAGGCATTAGCGGGTTGATAGAACTTGGAATCATCAATGTCAAGATTCGAGCATTCAGGTTGACTCGCAGAAGATAGAGGTCGTAAAGACTTGGCCCAGACCCATAACTCCTATTGAAGTTCGCAGATTTCGGGGTTAGCTGGGTTATATAGAATATTTGTATAAGGAATTCTCTGTATTGTCGACACCATTGATGAAGCTGGCTCAGAAGGAGCTAAATTCCAGCGGACCGAGGCTTGCGAGCAGAGTTTCCTAAAATGAAAGATAGATAGAGATCTGCACCAGTATTGGCCTTATTATAGGGTTTAAAAGATTGTGTTGTATATCATAATGCTTTAGGCATGAGGCTAGGATGTGTTCTCATATAGTGTGGCAAAGCGATTGCCTATGCTTCGAGATAGTTGAGGAAGAAGGAAAATAACTACCCGACCCATGATTTTGAGTTAGTTGTGGTTGTTCATGCTCTGGATAGAGTATTCATGTAGACATCTTTACTGACCACAAGAGCCTCAAATATATTTTAAGAAGAAAGAGTTGAACTTGCGACAACATCATTCGCTTGAGTTATTGAAGGACTGCGACGTAGACATCTTGTATCACCTAGGGAAGGCAAGCATGGTACTTGATGCCCTTAGTCATAGATCCATGGGTAGCTTATCATATTTGAGGCCAAAAAAGAGAGAATTGGCTCGAGAGCTGCACTAGTTCGCCAGTGTAGGAGTTCGATTGAGATGATAGTGGGGTACTGATCCAGAACACTACAATGTCATCTCTAGTTGTGAAGATGAAAGAGAAACAATACGAAGATCCCATCCTGACACAGCTCAGAGGCAAGACTTATCAGGATGGGTCATCTCTTTAAAGATAGCAAGAAATGGAGTTTTTAGATTCAGAGGTCGACTCTGTGTTCCAGATATGGCAGGGTTTTGCCAACATATTATGACAGAGGTACATTATTCTTTTTGTTCTCTCCACTCAGATTTGATAAAAATATATAAAGATATAAAATAGACCTATTGGTGGCATGGGATGAAGAAAGATATTGCAAAGTTATAGCACAGTGTCCCATTGTCACGCCCCACCTCGGGAGACATGACTGGCACCTAGTGCCCTACTAGGATCTGAACTGGCCTGACTGAGCTTATGCACCTCTAGTGCATGCCTAATCTTTAAGTCAAGGAAACGACGGGCTATATCTCGGCTGTAAACACAGCCTCCGACCGACAAGGCCGTATAGCCACCTGTAAAAGAAAACAGCTAACCAGAAACAGATAATAATGGAGAATCCTGTGCGGGCCAACAAGACCATCATGATGTCTAGTTATAACAGCAAAGTAAATTCATCACTAAACTAAGTTATGGCCGACAAGGCCGCTAACTAGCAGCTAACCAAGGTCCAACACGGCCAACACATATAATAAAGCATAAACGGGCCCCACACAGCCAATACAACTAACCACAGGGAATCCCTCCCAACGCGGAGGGAGGGGGTCCGTGGCACGCTGCCCCTGTTGCAGCCTGCTCCGGCATTCTCCCTCGCTTCCCTGATTCCGCGCTCGCTCGACCTTTTTCCGAGCCCCTTTCTCATACGCACCGAACTCTAAAACTCTTGACTAATATAGGAATAGGCCAACTAAATATTAGGAACTTACGGGGTGTAACACCCAATTGTCCGCAGGTAAATGCTGAACATCAAAAGTCGGGCGGGCTAACCCAGAAAAATAGTCACTCCAATGTGAAGGTGGGGAGCAATCAACATGGATTTTGTAACAAGATTACCCCATGCTAGGTGTAAACCTTACTCTATTTGGGTTATTATCAATAGGCTAATGGAATCAACCCATTTCTTACCAGTC
Source organism: Datura stramonium (assembly GCA_018107945.1). Taxonomy (NCBI): domain Eukaryota; kingdom Viridiplantae; phylum Streptophyta; class Magnoliopsida; order Solanales; family Solanaceae; genus Datura; species Datura stramonium. Next base: position 44,635 of record JACEIK010010049.1, read on the forward strand.
AGGACTATGTTGTCAGCTAAGGATTATGTTGGATTATACATTAGAGAGGTAGTGAGGCTGCATGGTGTCCCAATGTTAGTCATTTCTAATAGAGTGTCACAGCTTACAACAAATTTATGGAAATCAATCCGAAAGGGTTTGGGGACACAGATTAACTTGAGTACAACTTTTCATCCGCGGACAGATGGTCAATTGCACAATTCAGATGCTCGATGATATTTTATGAGTGTGAGTGCTAGATTTGAAAAGGAGTTGGGATGATCACCTATCTTTTATTGAAGTTGCACATAATAACAGTTACCATTCTATCATTAAGATGGTACCTTATGAGGCTGGTATGGATGGAAATGTAGGTCCCCTATAGGATAGTTTGAAGTAGGTGAGTCAGGGCTGATTGGACTTGGCATGATGCATCAGTCTAAAGAAAAAGTTAACCTCATTAGAGAACAAATATAGACAGATCAGAGTCATCATAAGTCCCAATCTGATGTACAATAGAGAAACTTAGAGTTCTATGTCAATGACTGGGTATTCCTGGAGGTCTCGCTTATAACGGGTGTTATGAGATTTGGAATAAGGGCAAGCTCAGCTCTAGATTCATTGGACCATATCGGATCCTTCAGAAGATAGGCCAAGCATCTTATGAGCTAGAATTGCCTTCGGGACTAGAGTTTGTTCATCCAATCTTTCATGTATAGACGCTACGAAAGTTCATAAGAGACCCTTCTCGGGTAGTCCCATTTGAGGATGTTAAGGTCACAGAGGAGTTTTCCTATAAGGAGGCTCCAATTGCTATACTAGATCGACAGGTCCGTAGATTAAGGACCAAGGATGTAGCTTCTGTTAAAGTCTTGTGGAGGAAAAAAATGTAGGAGAGATGACTTGGGAAGCTGAGGATGACATGAGGTCTAGATACCCTCGCTTGTTCCAGACTCTATGATGACAGCACACCGACTCAAATAGTTACAGTTGAGGTGAGATAGTTACTCAGACATTACTTTGTTGCTTTTGTTATCATTGCATGTTGCTCGCATTATTGTTGTGGGGCTATATTGTAT
>JACEIK010010050.1:0-45684 GCA_018107945.1 Datura stramonium
GATAGTGACTCAAGTTAAAGAGAAGTTCTTCATCGTACTTTTTAAACAATTATCTTTGATCATTTGTTTTAAGAGTTGGATTAACTTTTTCATGTTTTAACGGATTTTTTTCTTGGAAGTTTCTAAACTGTTTATAATGCCGCTAAGCTTTTCTAAACTCCTCATATATTGCAAGGTTTCCCACGAGCCTTTCGTATGTTGTTTAAAGCACGACTATAAGTCTTTATTTATCTTAAGGCAACTCCTAGATAGTTGAGATAGCGAGTTATGTCTTCCTGTTCATAAGTTACGTTGAGATATGATATCATAGTTCTTGATATGAAAGTGTGAAAGTCAAACGAGTATAAGAAAGAAATGAATGTTAAGATTGTTAGTAGAAAATGTTAAGTTAAGCTATTCGTCTATGCTCCTCGTGTTAGTATAGCTAGGAGATGTTCAAAATCATGAAGGTGTGTTTATACAGTCTTTTTAATATTCCAATCCTAGGAAGTTCCCTAGAGTTAATTCACAACATATGTATGTATTTAAATGCTAAATGAAAGACCTATATGTGTATGGCATAAGTGTAGTATTTGGGGTTGTGGTAAGATCCTTGATCTTGGGCAAAATTATATGCCCAAGTGATACTCAAATGCTTTATTTCGTCTTGTTTATCTATCGATATTTGTGCATTCTCATGTAATTTGTAGTTAAAATGTGAATTTATACTAACCAACATGATTAGTGTTGTTTTGCAGGTGTGAAAAATGTAATTTAGGAAGCTAAGATGCACGTTGGGGAGAAATTGGGAATGGACTCGGAAGCGAGCAGCTGGAAAAGGCCAAGGAAATGCAGCAAATAAGGGGCCCGCGATGGAGCCGTGCTCACGCCGCCATCGCGGAGGCATTCTCTGCCCAGATGATTAAAATTGGCCAAGTTCTAGTGGAGGTCCGCGCTACCCGTGGCACGTTGGACATAATTACCTAGAACATGTAATTCCAGTGAAGGTTCGCATTGAGCCGTGGCACGCGTTGGCCAAGCCCCGCGTTGCATGCCAAGGCACGTTAATTACTCCGGAGGACCTGGATTCCCGTAAGGGTCCGCTAAACGTGTCACCTGAGGTAGTGGTCCGCGATGCACCCATGACACGTTGCTTGTTATTCCGGGAAAATTTTACTAGTATAAATAGCACACTTAGGTTCATTTTTGATTATTCCGACTTAGTTGAGCAAGGACGTGGGTTACAGGCATTGAGGACGAAATCTGTAAGGTTCTTCTCATCTCTTCTCCTTTATTTCAATTGTTTGTATGATTTACACTCATTTGATGATGTTTAATCCAAAGTTTTGAATTGGTAGGATATGACTCTTACTTAGTTTGGGAAAATTGAGAATTGGATTTACCTTCAGATAGAAATATACCCGAAAGTCGTATTAGTCAATTAAGGAATCGGTTTTGTATGGGCGCTAGAACATGAATTTCTTTTTATCAGCGTAAATGTAGGTGGGAAGGTTCATGATTCTTAAGTTGCTAAATACGAGAGTTTTAATCCATAGGAATAATTTCCGACTAGCAACCGAAGGAAAGATTAATCGAATTGTATCGATAAATTACTTCCCTACATGTTCGTTTAGCCGCGGATGCCGATAACTATAGTTGAGTCTCAAATTGTATATTTGTTTTAGATTAAGCAACAGGGAAACAAACTCCCAAAAATCTTCTTTAAACTATTGTCTCGCATTTATAGAGTTAAAGTTCATTGACACTTGATCTGACATTACCTTGGTCCACCCTCGTGGGATCAATACTTAGCCATTTGAGCTGTTTTACTACTTGTTCGACCACGTGCACTTGCGTGTAGTCATACGTACACGAACAAGTTTTTGGCGCTCGTTGCCGGGACTCCGGCAATTGGTAAAATTTTTCTTGGGCGTTAGTTTACAATTTCTATATTAGTGCCGACAACTTGGTCTTAGCTTGTCTTTTGGCAGTATACTGAATTTTGTTGAACACTCGGTAAGAGACAAGGAGCCGGTGGACTCATACTTTGTTTCTGAAGACAATTCCATCGCCAAAGGAGAGAAGCTCTCCAGAGAGAAAGCTGCGCTGTTTCTATCGTACAAACCGGAGCAACCAATAATCCACCACTTGTAAGGGCAAAGGTTAGTGCCCAAGGAATGATAGCTAGCTCACGAAGTGGAAATCCCACATGCTAAAAACGTTACATCTAGCATTCGCAAACCTCGAGCTGTGAGGAGGTTCGAGCTAAATGTAATATGGTGCAATTGCCGCACACCAAAGGGGCACCATGTGTCTCTCACGAGGATCCACAACAACATCTCCCAAATCTTTTGGAGATAAGTGACACTTATATCCTCCGTTGGAGTGTCTATCCGACACGCCAGGCTTACATTGTTCCCATTTTTCACTTTTGGGAGAAGCAAAGAGGTGGTTAAAAGTCGCCACCTAATTCCATCACCACTGGGATGATCTTGCACGAAAATTTTGAGACGGTTCTTTCCATCCGTAAAACAGCTGAAGACTTAGAAGTCAAATTCTAAGTTTTTTTAAACAATAAAGAGAGGGGGAGAATCAGATTAAGCTTGGGATAGATTCAAATCTATGTTGCGACACCTCATCATCACCAATCCAACACGTGCTGGTGCATACTTTCATGTAGAGGGTTTGGAACCCCACACAAAAAATTTTGTTAGACTCAAGAAACACTGGGACAAGCATTAGAAAAGACTTATGAGGAGCTGTATACTTTGTTAAATCGTATTTCGGGCAGGAAATCTAGAGGGAATGCGGACTTCTTCAAGAGGAGGAACAAGGAAAGCACTGAGTTCTTAGAAGTGGATGGTTTTACACATCTATCGCCGCATAGATAGCTGGCAAGCATAGTAATCAGCTCAACACCCACTCGTGCCATGAGCTTGACTCGCCTCAAGCCCCAAGCATGAATGAAAACAGCATTTGGTGTGAAGTGTGCGACAGCAATGAACACCTCAACAGTGTTGTGGAGCGAACTCGATTCAGAGAACTTTGTTGGTAATGTTCAGAGAAATAATCACCAACAAAAGATGGCAACAACTACAACTCTAATTGGAGGAGTCACCTGAATTTCTCTTGGGGTAGTAACAACCATCAAGGGCAACAGTTCGAGTCGTGGGGCGCAAAGAAATCATAAAGGGCAGAACTATCAACGCAGCATTTAAGCAACAATGCACCTCATCCACCACCATCACCCAACATTGAGGAAATGTTCAAAACGAGGATAGCTAACCAAGCTCAATTGGTGCTGACTATGTAAATTGGCAGCCGATGTAAAGAATAATCAGCTAGCTACTAAGGCGCCGGAGTACCCGCTTGGGAAACTAGCCGGAGCCCAAAACACCAGCCGAGATGAGGACTCGAGTGACAATGATCCCAACCCCAAGCAATGAATGCTGGGACTACAAAGGAGTGGTATACAACCTAAGGAGGTGGAACTTAAAGACCACCTCAAGAATGGGAGCAAAAGGAGAATGAGAGGGAGCACAAAGTGGATGAGAGGGGAAGAAGAAGGAAGCCGAACTAGAAAGACCACCACCCCGTTCCCTCAAAGATTAAAGAAATACAAGGAGGAAGCGTGTTTCTAAAAGATCATGGAGGTGCTTAAACACGTACACACACTTTAATTTTGTTGATTTTTTTATGTGGAGGCCGGTTAATGCAAAGTATATCAAGGAAATTGTATGTAACAAAAGCGGTGCTGGACTGAGTATGCGACGTGGCTCTACGAAAGAGTGCACTTCCCGAATACAAAAATGTGTTGCCCACAAAGCTCAAGGACCCCGGGAGCTTTACACCAAATTAAAATTGGGCAGTATCCGAGCTCGCGGATTATGTGATTTGGGGAGCGAGCATTAACTCGATGCCGACATTGGTATTAAGGAAGTCGGGGTCAGGGAAGTCCTAGACCAACGACGTTGATCTTGCAACTAGCATTCTTTGGCCAGACTGCATGGCATTGTGGAGGACGTGCCGGGTGCAAGTGGGCCCTCATCTTCCCTGTGAGACTTCGCATGCCGGATTTTGAGGCCGGACGCGAAGTCCCATTTATTTCGGGACGCCCTTTCTTGGCAAACCGGGAAAGCGCTAATTGATGTAGTCAAGCAGGTAGCTAAACCATGCGGGCGCACGAAGGTGGAGGTATTTGATGTGTACAAGGCCACGAAGCTCCTGGCCAGGTACGAGGAAATCTCAAAGTCAACGTGCTTGATCGAGTGGATATTGCTCAGTGTTGAGTCACAGAGCCAAGTGGGAAACCACCGTGAAGGACCCCAAAACTCTGGGTTGTGGCAAGAAAGATCGAGATTCCACTGGCCATAGTTAATGGGCACGGTAAAGCAGACATGGGTGAGGACATGTTCGAGAGAAAACGTCTCGTCACCCTAGGGGATGAATGAGCTTTAAATGACGTCGAGCCGCGACAAGCAAACTGTGCGCCGCACTGAGGCAACCTATGAAATTATTGTATTTGACAAGTAGAAGTAGTTAGTTAAAAAGAAAAAAAAAGAAAAATGTAAATCAAACAAAAATATTGTGTTTGTGTTTAAAACCTTGAATTCTAACCAATTTCTTGTTGTGAGATGAATTTCTGTGCTGAATTGAGGGCTAAAATGCAAAGGATCGCAAAGGAAAATCGAGGTAAGAAAAAAAAAAATAAAAGGTGGCAAAACAGCCCACGCTCGTTGGCTCCGCAGAGAGGTGCTCCGCATCACGTAGAGGTGCTCCGCTACCTCCGTGTCACGTTGAAGCCTATTCCGAATTTTTAAGAAATTCCAAAACGTTGCACGAGCGGTTCGTGTCACGGAGGGTGTGTCTGCAAGCAATCTCTCCGTGACACGTTGAGTGGTATTTCGTGTCGGGTCACACCGTGTGACCCGCGCGAAAATCCTCCTTTTTAACCTCGATTTCATTTTTTCCCCATTTCTTCTTCCTCCGCGACAAACCCTCTAAAATCCCTCCTTCCTCAACGTGACACCTGGGACCTAGGATCGAAATTTCTTCAACTTTTCTTTTGATATCATCGGATTAAAGGTATGCTTCCTTGAACCAACCTCAATTTTTGCTAAAAGTTTCGATTTTTATATATGGTGAGTAAACCTTCCCCTAAGTGAAATTTCCGAGCTTAAATTCATTTAAATATTGTTGATTGATGTTCATAGTATCGTTGTGATTATATGAACTCAATAAATACATGTTGGATTGAATTTTTGCTAAATTGCTAGCTAGGGTTGGTATGTGAATAGGAAGAAGTTAAATTGACGTTGAAATGTGAAAAATTGTTGGGTCAGGCATGCTGGGTGAGGTGAATTGTATAGTGCTTAATGTGAATATGCTAAAGAAACGATGGAATTTTCGTGATAGGAAATCGTTGAAATTGCATAGAAATCGGTGAATTGCTGGTTGTTGTTGAGAGAAATTTTTGCTAAGTGCTATGTGATGAAATGGTATCGATGGTGATATTGTGATTGGCCGTACGAAGTCCGAGTAGTACATAACTGGTCTCATCACTATCTAAATGCACGAGGTATGTTGTTTTTTTTAATGTAAATTGGAAAAAGAGAATTGTCTTGAGCACGTTGTAATTGTGGCTAAGGACTAACTGTGGGTGGCTTCAGCTTAACCAAACCTTAGTCAGCTAATTTTAGTTTGAATAACATTAACGTCATTTGATTTGACAGAATAAATACAGTGTATAATATTAGAAAAGTGGAAAGGGCGCATCTACATCGGCGCCGGAGGAAAAGGATCGACTGGAGCAAAGAGTCCCAAAGAGCACCCGGTTCCGCGCGCCAACGCCGGGCTCACACAACCCGACGGGTGACTGCGAAGGAAGAAGTGGTACACAAAGAACAAGGAGAACAAATATTTCTCCCCGAGGGAGCACACAAAGTGGAGCCACTTGCACAGAATTCCTTAATTGTACACCGGATTGACGCCGCCGGGCTGAACTTCATCTTTGGAAGAGCCTAAGAGTGCAATCTTCATCCGGGATCAGGAGTTCTACGCAAACTGAACCCGACGCTCCGCAACACACCATCAAGATAAGGTGGCAAATTGTCACTTTTGAGCCCCACCACCTTAATGCCAGTTTGGGGTGTGGACACGACGCTCATGTACTCCGGCAACACATAACCCACCATATGCATATATCAAACGCACTTTTGCGTGGCTTCTCCATTCTACAACGCATTGAGAAGGCATAAGGAGAGGGGGGCTACCATCAGACAATCGCCCTGCCTTGAGAAATTAATCCTAGTGAGCCCCCGCTACCTTGAGCCTATTCTTTTGATGCTGCAACATAAGCCTAAACTTTCCGCTCATTAACCTTGAATTTGACCCAAAGCTCCTAAGCGCTTGAAGAAGAAAATCAAAGAGTAAAAGGGCAGGAGAATGAAAAGAAATGAAAAGTAGCAAGTTGTAGAAGTTGAGAAAAGGTTGAAGGTGCACTTGTGTAAAGATGGTTGATTATTGTTAAGGAGTAAGAAACCAAAGTAATGAAAAAGTATTCATAGAGCTCCTTACTAATAAGCCAAAAGTGCCTAAAAGAAATAGGGAAACGAAAGAGGAAAAAGAAAAAAATACCAAGGATAAAAAGGTGGTAAGGGAAGTGGAAGTTCACAATGAGGGAGTGATGTATAGAAAGCGCTTAGGGAAGATAGTCACTATTACTGATCACAATAGTACCTACCTACACTGAGTTAGCATTACAACCTAAGAAGTCCCACCGATCTTACATCTGCACATCCTCAAAATTAGTGGAGTACAACACTAAGGGCAAGCTTAAGGGTCATTACATGATGCATGTGAATTTCTTTGTAGAGAGTGAGTGAAATTCTACTTATGTACCCACATGTTGTGATATAAAAAGTGTTTTTGCGTGTGAAATTGGGTAACTCTCTTCCGTGAGGGCACATGTTTAATGAAGGATAAAATTCATGTGGGATTTCTTAATCAAGCTGATTGACATGAGTTTGCTAAGATTGAGAGTCAATTCTTGAGTTAGGAAGTTGTAACTTAGTTGTATTTCATTTCGTTGATCAAAGCATGCATGCTTTATTTTTAGCTTGTATCTTAAATAATCATCATAGCCGTAATTTGAATCATCGTGCTAGATTAGTTATGTGTGAGTCTTTATTCACTTGAGATGTAAAAAGATTGTTCGAGGACGAACAAGATTTTAAGTGTGGGGTTGTGATCACGGGAAATAATATAGGTCCCGTGATACGCTTTACAACTTAAATGAGTTGTGTTTTATAAGCTATTTGATACATTTTCATGTGATTTTATATAAAAGTGAAGATAATTGCTAACCAACATGATTAGAGCTTGTAGGTTTTTGATGACTTTGAGGAGCTAATTCATGAGTTGGTGAAGTAGAGGCTTGGAGACGGAAGAAACACGCAAACGTCAGCAAGAAGAGGAGGCTCAAACAGCCCGCCCGCGCTGGCCGGTAACGTGCCACCTACAGGCAAAGCTGCCCAAGACAGCCCCCTGTCAAGGCGTTGGCAACGTGCCACGCAGGGAGGCACTCGCCGACTCAAGCTCTATGCAATGCGCTTGCCCCCGGCAGCTGCCACGGCCGCTAACGCGCGTGGTGCCGCTGTGGTCGACGGGCGATTTCCGAAGGCCTCCGCGTTCGGGCCGTGTCACGGAGGCAATGCTCCGCGCGTTACACCCGACACATTGGTTGTTATTCGGGGACAAATTTCTACTATTATAAATAGCACACTAGGTTTATTTTCACATATTGTGACTTCCCAGGAGCAAGAACGTTGCAAAAGTGCTTTGAGGACAAAATTCTGTGGTTTTTCATCCCTTTCTTCCTTTTTCTTCAATTGTTTGTATGATTAACACTCATTTAATGATATTCAATCCACAAATGAGTGGCTAATTCTCTTTCTTGCTGAGGTTATGAACTTGGTGTTGAAATGTAATTATTGAATTGTCAGTTTAATTTTCTCTTTTCTTCCATGGTTGTTCTATTTAATTCTTGTTCTTACTACGTTAATATCCGGCCAATGTTAATGGGGTCCAAAAAGTCCGGTTTCTCCCGAGAGGGCAAGAAACTCGGAAAATTGTGAATTAATAGATATGATCTTTTCTTGGTTTGGGAAAATTGGGAATTGATTTACCTTCAGATAGAAATATACCCGAAAGTCGATATTTATGTGTGGAATCACTTTGTATAGCTAGAACTTGAATTTCTTCTTATCACGAATATGTAGGTGGAAGGTTCATGATTCTAAAGTTGGGTTAAATACGAGAGTTATAATCCATAGGCGTAAGTTCCGACTAGCAACCGGAGGAAAAGATAAACCATGTACATCAATAGTTCTGCTTTTCTTTTACATGTTCTTTGTAGCCTCGCATGCTCACATCCATGTTCAGATTCAACCGTATAAATATTTTTACTTTTGTTATAAAAGCAGTTTCCAAAATATAAAACTCTTCGTTACACCGTTGTCTTCATTATTAGAGTTTTAGTAAATTAACACTTGAAAAGGTTTTGCCCCGTAGTCCACCAGGGGTCCGGACATTCGGTTCTTAAAAGAGCCACTATATTGCTTGTACAACTGCATACTCGCGCTCATCAAGTTTTTGGCGCCGTTGCCGGGATTTGGCAATCGGTAAAATTTTTTTTTTTCTTAAGTGTTAGTTAACGACTTATACAAGCTGCTGATTAACGTGTTTTTAATTTTATTTTATTTTTAAAAGAAAAAATATTTTTGATTGTTTTTGGATACCTTCTTGACATGATATCTTGGAATATAAATGGGGTTAAATGGTGGATACTATTACTTTGATAAGTCTTGTCCACAGGAGGACGCCACTTGTGCAGCACCGTAACACGTGCAATATATGCGGGTGGGTCAAGACATTACTGGGATGGCCGTCCGAATGCATACTCCTTCCCCGAACTCCCTACTATGATCCCTTCATGTTTTTGCTGGAATATAGGCATGATGAAAATAAGGACTTGGGACGCCAAGCTCGAATAGAAGACATGCTAAAAACGTATGCTTAAGCAAACAAGCAATGAATGAGGCGATGGAAGAAGTGAGAATTCAAATAGAAGAGAATGGAGCGACTCTAAAAAGGATGAGCTTTAAATTCACTGAGATGATTGCCGAGGGTCAAGCTTGTGACAAATTGCGTAATGTGCTTGTAGGCTTATATTCAAGAGGAACTACAAGAGGAAGAAAGGGCACTTTTCGATGGTGCCTCGAATTTAGAACCTCTCGAGTGTCCCCGTGAGGAGCTCATACTCTGTAGAAACTTCTGCTCAAGGGAGAAGAGATAGAGTATACCCCATTTGGACAAGCATTCAGAGAGATAGATGTTGATGCGGAGAAGAGGTATTAAGTAAGGGGGTCAATTGCATTGCAATTTGTAACCAAGGTACATTGACCTACTGCCAATTTTCTACCTTAAGCTTGGCTGACGACATAGAAATAGAGTCTTCCGAGCTTAGGAGAAATGTCAAGAGGAGGACCAAGTCCCATATATTCTGAAATTTGCCGAGCCTAATAGATTGCACGACTTCACTTACGCAATGGCCAATAAACGTCAAAGGCGCACATCTACTTCTCGTCCTTACAATTTTTCACCACTACCCCGAGAGCATAAAAGAAAATTAGAGAAGAAATTAGGGGTGAGATTCATATCCTCAAGGCGGAGGAAAAAGTGGTGAAACTTTGATGCCGTGCCGCGACGTAAAATTAGGCTTCTTGGGAGGCAACCTGCTGGGTACCACGGGTACCATTTTAATTTCTCGGATTTATTGATTTTATTTTATTTTTCATTTTTGATTATTTTGGTGGAAAGTTAAGCACGATGGAGGGGAAGTCTGAGTACCCATGAAGTAGGAAGCTAACAAGCGTGAAGAGAAAAAGTGTGGGTGAACACCCACTTGTGCAAATTTGAACGAAAGAACGCTGGCTGGGCCAGGCCTAAAGGCCTCGTATATTTCTCACCCTTTTAAATATTAATTTGATGCTATGAGGACATAGCATGATTTAAGTGTGGGTGAGGGAAATTTCAAGGAAATTTCAAAAAATTTCTGTGCTTAATAAATTTTTGGTGAATATAATGCTTGCTAAGTGAAAAATTTGGAGAAATTTGAAAATTTTTGTGAGTCAAGCATGAATTCATCACCCGTTGATTTTTCTTGCCTGCTCTTTCCGACTGGGTCTTTGAACCGAAAATAAAATTTTTTATTTTTTATTTTTATTTGTCTCAGATATAATGCTTTAGTCATAATTAGGGATCACTAACGATGGATGATGAAGAATCGGGCTCTTTGAGGAAAATTAGTCAATAGGTTTTTTGTTTTTTTTGTAAACTCATAGCTAATTGATGCTTGATATTCTTATTATGTGCTATATACGATTGTAAGATGCAAGTATATGTAGTGTTGAAGCATGTAAATGTATAACTTTGTTTGAGACACTTAGGCTCTTGAATTTGACTCGATATGATTGAAGCTAAATTTTAAATTCTTGTGATTAGCCGAGTAAGAGTCTCGCCGAATGTGTCTTGAATTGAGCATGTGCCATGAGTGTAAGGTTTTTGAGTATTCTTGTATATTGTGGAATGTCTAGAACTTGCCCTGGTGTGTGTATGAAACGAAATGAAGGGATGTAAATTGTAGGAGATGATTTAGGCATTTCGAATTAACCCACTTTTTATCCCTGCTTTACCTACCTTGAGAAATTAATCCTAGTGAGCCCCGTTGAGCCTTGAGCCTATTCTTTGATAGCTTCAACATAAGCCTAAACTTTTTCTTTCATTAACCTTGAATTTGACCCAAAGCTCCTAAGCGCTTGAAGAAGAAAACTGAAGAGTAAAAGGGTGATGGAGAATGAAAAGAAATGAAAAGCAGCAAGTTGTATGCTGAGAATAGGTCGAAGGTGCACTTGTGTAAAGATGGTTGATTATTGTTAAGGAGTAAGAAACCAAAGTAATAAAAAAGTATTCATAGAGCTCCTTACTAATAAGCCAAAAGTGCCTAAAAGAAATGGGGAAACTAAAGATAAAAAGAAAAAATACCAAGGATAAAAAGGAAGTAAGGAAGGGAAGTTCACAATGAGGGAGTGATGTATAGAAAGCGCCTTAGGAAGATAGTCACTATTAACATCAAATAGCACTCTACCACCCCGAGTTACATTACAACCTAAAATCCTAATTGATCTTACATTCCCACATCCTCAAATTAGTGGAGTACAACACTAAGGGCAAGCTTATGGGTCACTACATGATGCATGTGAATTCTTTGTGAGAGTGAGTGAAATTCTATCTATGTACCCACACATGTTGTGATATAAAAAGTATTTTTGCGTGTGAAATTGGGTAACTCTCTTCCCGTGAGGGCACATGTTTAATGCATGATAAAATTCATGTGGGATTTCTTAATCGCCTGATTGACATGAGTTTGCTAACATTGAGAGTCGATTCTTGAGGTTAAGAAGTCTTAACATAGTTGTAGTTCATTTCATTGATCAAAGCATGCATGCTTTATTTTTAGCTTGTATCTTAAATAATCATCATAGCCGTAATTTGAATCATCATGCTAGATTAGTTATGTGTGAGTCTTTATTCACATGAGATGTGGTGTTGTTGTTCTGGGAGGACGAACAAGATTTTAAGTGTGGGGTTGTGATCACGGAGGCCAATATAGGTCCCGTGATATGCTTTACAACTTAAATGAGCTGTCATGTTATTTGATACATTTTCATGTGATTTTATATAAAAGTGAAGATAAGTGCTAACCAACACGATTAGCTTTGTTTTGTAGGTTTTTGATGACTTTTGAGGAGCTAATTCATGAGTTGGTGAAGTAGAGGCTTGGAGACTCAAGAACATCAAACGTCGGCAAAGAGGAGGCTCAACAGCCCGCCTCGCGCGGTCAAGACGTACACCCAGTGCTGCCCAAGACAGCCCCCCCGCCGCATTGGCAACGTGCCACAGCCAGGTGGCACCGCGACCAGCCTATGCAACGCGCTGCCCGGGCAACAAGGCCACGCCGCGAACGCCGTGTGGTGCCGCTGTGTGGTCGATTTTCTAGGCGATTTTAAGGCCTCCATGCTCGGGCCGTGTCACTCAGGCAATGTTCGCGTTACACTCCGTGACACGTTGGGTTGTTATTCCGGACAAATTTCTACTATTATAAATAGCACACTTAGGTTTATTTTCACATTCTCACTTGGTGGAGCAAGAACGGGTTACGTGATGCTTTGAGGACGAATTTTAGGAAGTTTTTCTCATCCCTTTCTTCTTCCTTTCAATTGTTTGTATGATTAACACCATCTAATGATGTTCAATCCACAAAATGAGTGGCTAATTCTCTTTCTTGCCGAGGTTATGAACTGTTGTGTTGAAATGTAATTATTGAATTGCTAGTTTATTTTCTGTTTTCTTCCATGGTTGTTCTATTTAATTTCTTTGCTCTTCTACGCAATAGATCCGCCAATGTTAATGTAAATCCAAAGTCCTGGCTTCACCCGAGAGGGCAAGAAAGTGGAAAGTTGTGAATTAATAGGATATGATCTTTTCTTGGTTTGGGAAAATTGGGAATTGATTTACCTTCGTGATGAAATATACCGAAAGTCATTAGTCATGTGGTAACTCCGCTTTTGTATAGCTAGAACTTGAATTCTCTTCTTATCACAAATATGTAGGTGGAAGGTTCATGATTCTTAAGTTGGGTTAAATACGAGAGTTTTAATCCATAGGCGTAAGTTCTCGACTAGCAACCTGAGGAAAAGATAAACCATGTACACTAATAGTTCGTTTCTTTACATGTTCTTTGTAGCCTCAAGATGCTCACATCCATAGTCTGGGATTCAACCGTATAAATATATTTATTTTGTTATAAAAATAGTTTCAAAATATAAAAACTCTTCGTTACACCGTTGTCTTCATTATTAGGAGTTTTATAAATTAACACTTGAAAAGGTTTTACCCCTAGTCCAAATTTTGTGGGTTCGACATTCAAGTTCTTAAAAAGAGCCACTTATTACTTGTACGACCCACACTTGCGGGCTCATCAATGGAGAAGGCTGTGGATGTCACAAAACCAAGGCACTCCGACACCACCACGGCGCTTCACACTAGCCGAGCGACATGCTCTGATGATCGCATATGGCCCGCATGTGTTCCGTGATGCAAGATGTTTAGCTATGATAGGCCGGAGGCCGAAGAATGTAAGATGAGATGTGGCAGCTCGACTTAGACTACTCCTTCGGCGAAATGATAGGGGTCTATGCCGAGTGGGGCCAGCCTTTGTGGAGCCTATAGATGATGATGTCCCCACTGATGAGGAGACACACCGTGAGGACTCGTATATTGAGCTCCATGAAGACGCAAGGGGGCAATCAGACATGGGGACGAGGGCACGACACCTGACGAAGAAATTCAATACTTCGATTGATTAGGAGTTTCAAATCAATCACTTTTTGTGCTATGTTGAATTTTTGAACACTAGACGTTGTCTTGGCTTTAAGGTGGAGTAGTTAGGTGTCGTTGTTTTGTTGTTGTTTATGTTCATGTTTTTGTTGTCAGGCTCGTGATTTCCGTGTTTATGTTTTGTATTGTAAATCGGTGTGGTAATTAATGTGAAGCCGTTGTGTGCCGTGTGGAGTTGTTGTTATTGGTCAGAAATATTTCTTGGTTTTTATCGAAATTATTGATATTTAAAAAAATTCGTTGAATTATTTTTATGATTAGTTTCTGCATTTATTTTCTGCTTTTACCGAGAATAGGCCCATCAACCAAAAGTCGTAAATAGTGACCGCTCCTTTATGATGGATGGATGACGCACTCGTCTTAAGGGAAATGTAGTCGATAAGAGTAGTTTTTTTTCTCTTCGTTTATTTTTCTTTTGTTTGTTTGTATCCCAAACGTGTTGCTACTTTATGGTTCTAATTCTTGTTACGTGTTGTACATGATAGTTAGAATGCAAAGGTGATTCGTATGGAAGCATGCAACTTTGTGAACATGTTGAGATACCTAGGCCATAGAGTTCGATTCAAAAGTTATTGAGGCTTAATGTTAGCATTCTTGTAATTAGCCGAGTGAAGAGTCAAGTGAATATGTCTTCGAGCCGATATGCAATGAGTGTGTGGTGAGGTTTCGATTATTCCATGCTATTGTGAATTGGCTAGAACTTGCCCTCGGTGTGTACGAAATGAAATGAAGGATGTGTATTGTACGAGAGGATGTAGGCATTTCTTTCATTTAACCGAAAGTTTTTTTCATTATCATACCTACCTTGAATGTACATCCTAGTTAGCCCACGAGCTCCTTTAGCCTATTTTCTTTCTTCGAAAAGTTACAAATCGAGCTTAACCCCTTTCTTTTCATTATCCGTGAATTTGATCTAAAACTCTTAAGCGCTCAAGAAAATGATTTTCCAATGTAAAGTTGTCAAGGAGTGAGAATTGTGAAAAGAAAGAAAAAGCCGAAGTGGTGAAAGTAAAGAAAAGGTCAAAGGTGCACTTGTTGGATTTAAATAAAATGAAGATGTATAACTAATCTTTGTTATTAAGTCGAGTGTGCTTAAATAAATGGGGACAAAAACAAAGAAAAACTTCAAGAATGGGAGGATGAAGGAAGAAACAATGCCCATAATGTGGTGGGATGTATTGAAAAGCAGTTACGGGATGCTAGTTGCTATTATTGGTTAGCCCAAAACATTTACTAGTTCCATAGCTTACATTACAACCCGTTATGTCCTACGTGATCTTACATCACGCGTCCTTATATTAGTGGAGTAATACACTAGAGGCAAGCCTAAGGTTCATGACATGATGCATGTGAATTCTTTGGGATGAGCGAAATCGTGTTTATATGCCCCCGCATGTAATGCTTGAGTTCATATGATTGAAAAGGGGAAATTCTCTTGTGTTGTGAGGGCACATGCTTGACGAGAGATTGACTTTCATGTCGGATATCTTGATCGCCTGATTTGCATGAGTTTGCCGAGATCGAGAGTCGATTCTGAGTCTAGAGGTCTTGATGTGTTGAATGTCATTGTATTGATTAGACTTTACATGTTTTCTTGATGATTTGCTATATGTAAAAATCGGTATAACCGTAGCTTGAATTGTCGAAGTCAAAGTAGCTTATGCATGGGTACAATTGCATGAGATGAGATTATTGCTTGAGGATGAACAAGGTGGTTTTAAGTGTGGGTTAAGTGATCTTGGGCAAAAATTATATGCCCAAGTGATACTCAAATGCTTCATTTTGCCTTGTTTATCTGCATCGACATATTTGTGCATTCTCATGTAATTTGTAGTGTGAATTTATACTAACCAACATGATTAGTGTTGTTTTGTGTGGAAAAATGTAATTTTAGGAAGCTAAGATGCACGTTGGAGAAATTGGGAATGGAATCGGAAGAGAAAGGGTGGAAAAGGCCAAGAAATGCAAAAATTAAGGCTCCGCGATGGAGCCATTTCACGCCATCAAGGAGGAATTCGCCTGATGATTAAAATTGGCCAAGTTCCAGCGGAGGTCCGCGTTGCCTCCGTGGCACGTTGACATAATTACCTCGGAACATGTAATCTATCAAGGTTCAAGGCTGAGCCGTGGCACGCTCGCTAAGCGCCGGCGTTGCACGCCTCGTGGCACGTTGGTATAGTACCGGAGGACCGGATTCCAAGAAGGGTCCGCGTTTGGGCCGTGGTCACGCAGGAGTGCTCCGTGATGCACCGGCGTGACATGTTGCTTTCTGTTATTCCGAAAAATTCAAACTGCATATAAATAGCACACTTAGGTTCATTTTTTATTATTCGACTTAGCCGAGCAAGGACACGGGTTACAAAAGTAATGAGGGGACGAAAATAATAGGGTTCTTCTCTATCTCTTTCTCCTTTATTTAGATTGTTTGTAAGGGATTTTACACTATTTGATGATGTTTAATCCACAAATGAGTGGCTAAATTCACTTTTTGCCGAGGTTAAGAACAATTGTAATGGAATGTAATTATTGATCATTTTGGCTTTTCATCTTTCTTCCATGATTGTTCTATCAATTCTGTTCTTACCGCATTAATGTGTGGCCAATGTTAATGTATATCTAAAAAGTCCTATTACTCTAAAGAGAAAGAAATTGGAACGTTTTGAATTGGTAGGATATGACTCTTACTTAGTTTGGGAAAATTGAGAATTGATTTACCTTCAGATAGAAATATACCCTAAAGTCGTATTAGTCAATTAAGGAATCGGTTTTGTATGGCTTTAACATGAATTTCTTTTTATCAAATTAAATGTAGGTGGAAGGTTCATGATCTTTAAGTTTGGTTAAATACGAGTTTTAATCCATAGGCAATAATTTTAACTAGCAACTGAAGGAAAGATTAACCGACCAGAATGATAAATTACTTCCCGTATACTGCTTTTTAGCCTCAGTGATGCTCATAACTATAGTTCGACTAAATTGTACATTTACTTGTGACAGTATAAATTAGAAACAAACCCAAAAATTTTTTTAAACCGTTTTATCATTTTTAGAGTTAATGTTCATTGACATTTGATCTCGATTATTACCTTGGTCCAAATTCCCTGGATCGATACTTGGCTTACTTGAGCCATTTTACTACTTGTTCGACCACGTGCACTTGCGTGTAATCATCTAGACCCGTGAACAATCCTACACATGTTATAGTTACTGAGCCAACATATTTCATGGTTGTCAAGATAAGCGTATCATTTGTATGAGCCCTATCAACTCCATTTATGATTACGATTGAGATTTATTTATATAACTCGCTATGATACACTAGCTAGAGATATTTTTGTTTTTTTACCTTGTGGTACAATCGACCGGAGATATCTTTCTTTAAATTCCATGGTACAATCGACTGAAGATATCTTTAATTTACCTAAGTGTGGTACACTAGTTGGAGATATTTTTATTTTACCCTAGTATGGTATACCGACTGGAGATATTTTTATTTTACCCCAAAGGTGGTACACCGTTTGGAGATATTCTTCTTTCATTAACTCGGCGAGGAGGCATGATTCCGCAAACATGTATAACATGAGTTAGACGGATAGAGAGACATTTCATCACATCACATAGATCATGAAAGAAGGGAACATTTTCTAAACTCCGCATCCCCTCTTCTCTTCATAAGTATGGTGCGCTCTGGCAACCATGAAAAGACTCATTCTAACATGACTTTCATACACCTAGGACACATCAAAACCTACGTTCGATAGCAGTTTATCACGATCCGAACATAGGCTCTGACGAGACACGTGGACAAAGAACCCGAGGAGGTGCTTCCACCATGGAATGAACATGACATCTAACTCAATCATAATACAGTGGAAGATCAAAGCATAATTAACATAGCATAAGTGTGATAATGTCATAACATAAGAATATATAACTCAAGTCTAAAGCTGAATACACACTATGTCCGATAAGCCTCTACATTACTAACGAGTTGATGGGACAAGACGCCAACTAACTCATAAATACCGAATCTAAAAGTACCGAACATAAGATGATAAAAGGATCCTCGGGCTGACGAGGACTCACCAACTCTTGAATAGGGTCTTGAACTTTGAGGATCAAGCCAACGATAGGACTAAACCTAAATGTCCAGCTTCATATCATGAAACGATACAACATGAGTATGCGGTCAATACTTGGAATATACTAAGTAAGCAAGGTAAGTAAAATGACGCTTAAAATACTTAAGAGTTCATAAGAGTAGGATAGCATGTTCATAAATAAATATCATAATGTAAAACATAAGGGCTCAAGGTTTTCGTAACATTCATAAATAAGTCATAATCATAATCATGTGAGAAAAGCTTCATTAAGCATTACTTGAGCCAAAGTAACATAAACATAAACTTACGCATAAATCTGAGGAGCAATGGAGGACTCGTATTACCGACACCATCATGATAGAGCCTTACATGATGCCCCACTATTCGCCCAAGTGGTTAGGACTGCCTCGCTGGCTGTGCAGGGGGACGGGGTAGCGTGGTGATATAACAAGGATCCAATAATAAATATATACACATACCTATGGTGGCACTTAGTTTTGGATCACTGGGAGCCTTTGAACGCCGGGTCTACTCGGTGCTAGACACCGCTGCCAAAAATATGCACATGGGGCTCATATAGAAATCAGAAAATCCGTCACTCCCTAACTAGGTAGGGTGCAACTAGCACTGACCATGGTCGATCGAAGCTTCATTATATGTAATCTATAAATGTAACACTAAGGTCGACTAACTAATTGCCACAACCAATCAAGATAAATACTCGGGCTAATAATGCGTTGAAAATTATAAATATGCAACCCGGAAAGCCGATAAAGGCTACAATAAAGCTAAGCAAAGCAATGAAAAAACCAATATGACTACTAAAACCCACACTACTATACAAACTAGTCCAAATCATCCTCTACATAGTAAAAAAACTAAATGCACTGGACAGGCCCCGGGCCTACCCATGCTTCGTACACAAAACCGAAAATAGTCCAAACTAGGACATGGCTCCCCGGAAGAGAGAAGATACCACCATTTTGCTAAACCGCTCCTACTACGCTCCGATGATCTCGAGCCTCACGTATACCTACGTAACAATTCGTGAAGGGTCCCCAAGATGAAGGGACGTCGCACGAATAAAATGTACCGGTATGTAAGGCTAAACAATGTAAACATGTAAGATAAAAAATTATAACTAGGCCAGAAAAGGAGTAGTAACAACCCGTAATCCCGAAAACAAAACTCGACAATAACTCATTATTGAAGGGTAAACACAACCATCTAATGCAAAACAAAGACTATAACCGAAATGCCAACGACAACCGATCATAAAATCGTATACAATTCGTCTGTACCAGTTGTACCACACCGTGGTAAAAATAAATATGCCTCTGCAACTGTGTACCATAATCTGTAAAACTGGCCCCGGCCTGTACCATACTGGGTAAATAATAAATCTAGACAAGATCATAAATGTTGCCGATATGGCTTATACTGGGACAAACCAATACGTACAACATAGAAATGACGAATACTAAACATGTGGCCCATAGGCCTCCTTCGTAATGTATAACCGAACCGAGCATATATAACATGTAAATATAGAAAATAGAAATTAAAAGCATGTATTAAAAACTTGTATAAATCATAAGGAACTACCGATGACCTAAGAGTTTCAAAAAAATTTATAGATCGTGTTCAAGGGACATTAGAGCTCGTAAACTCGCTAGCTTGTCGCTCGGCTTAAGGGAAAGGATTATGAAATCTCCCCTTGGCATGAAATATTCATAACATACATAATATAAAGTACAACCATAACCAAGTAATCCTACTCGATAAACTCGTTTACCCTCAATAGCTTGCGACGCTTACGTGGCTTAAAATTGTTTACACGTCCTCATCTTGGCTCTTTGACCAATTTTAGTTAGCAACCAGACCTTTAAACACATTTAAAATAACATATATATACACATGACATACATTAAGGACCGGCTAAAAATGCCCACGCTGAGGGGTCTCCAACTCAATGTACAACCGCGACAACAATTAACACAATATCACAATTTAGATGTCTCACTTCGGCTATGCACATAATCTTAGCATTTATCCTCAATAAACATGGAAATTTAAAGATTAAATGAAGATTAACACTACTGACTAAATACTTTTAAATAGTTTGCTGTCTCATTCTATTCACAACACACGAATCATGCTTAAAAGAATGATAGACGGGGCGCCTTACATACCTTTCTCCGATGAACTTTTATCTAGCCGATTTCCTATCTCAATGATCAGCCTTCAACCTACTTATACCAGTGGTTTTATAGGCCAATGACAAGCTTAATCTATAGAAAAAATTCATCCAAACAAACCAAACCATAGGTAGTCACGTGAGTTAAATAACAACACACGGCAACATCAACATTTAGCCATTTTCAACTAGTTTTCACTAACTTTTGAGAGAGAAAAAGAGGGAAATTTTACCTTAGTTTTTCTATAATTATACCTCAATATGAAGTATAATTCCAGAAAAATACACAGAAAAAAGCCTAAGGAAAACGAGCAAAACTCAGCTAACAAACAGTCCATCGATAGCTCGCTTAGCTGCTAATTTCCAGAATTTCGCTTTGCAATTTTAGAGGTTTAAATGGGGAGAAATCCCTAAGTTTTCTCCTGATTTCAACACCTACCCAAAGATGGATATATAGTAAGTCCAAATAGATTTTGAAACGCAGAAAAACTTCTTCAAAACCTTTCCAAAACGAGCTCCAAAACAACCCCTAACATACTTTGCAAGGTAATCTCAACTTATCATGTGATTTTTTTTGAACTTTGCTTGATGTTGCCTCGATTTTCTTTGTCCTGGGCTGCTGGAATTAAGAGAGAAATGGAATCCTTAGTGAGATAGTCGATTTAGATTTAGCTGAAAATATTTTCTACAAGTGAAAAAGTAGATTTTAAGTAAATAGGGCGGTGGAGGCGCTAGGGCGTCATGCCCGCTACCGCCAGATGGTTCGGTAAAATGCCCATAACTTCTTATTTCAAACTCGATTTACAAGAGGCTTGATGTTCTAAAACTAGACTCAAAGAACTTTAATTTGATATGTTGTGGGGCTTATAAATTCATTATATATTGGGAGATATGATCGTAAAGTTGACCCTTACTTATAAACTTCACATACTCTTTTGGTTTTTTTTTTTGATCGTATACATTTCCCTTGTCATCTACGACCAATATACAACCCGTAATTTCCTTAACCTAGCATAAAAACATCAAATAATCACAAAAATTTTCCAGGGTGTTATATACTCCCCCCCTTTGGAACATTCGTCCCCAAATGGAAATTAATTTCACTTATTATGCATCAAAATTGATACTCGCAACTTAAGTATCAAACACATACTTAACATCACATCGACATCGTAAGTAGGTGAGGATATTTATTCTTCATTTCCTCCTCAGCCTCCTAAGTCACTTCCTCGATGTTATTACTTCGCCATAATACTTTAACCGAGGCGACTTCTTGGTTCACTGTTTCGACTTGCCGGGGTCCAGACAATTAACCGGAACCTCAGTTGTAGGTCATCTCCTCGAAATTCGAACATCATCGATATTCCCAAGATAGAATTTGGACTAGGTATGGGCATTATGAGTTTCGACATGTCTCGACTCACTAATGCCCGACCGCGTTCATTAGCCCGATGAACGGTATTTTTAAACCCCACTGATTTGCTTTTTTATAGTGTTTATTGATGATATCGTGGTGTATTCTAAGACCAAGAACGAGCACAAAAATCATTTAAGGATTATGTCGGGATTGCCGAAGGAGAAGTGCCAGCTTGTTTTCCAAATACACAAAGTGCGAGCTTTGTCGAATCGTGTCCGCTTTGGGGCAATAGTGGTTTCCAAGAAGGGAATCCGAGTTGATCACCGTAAGGTGGAGGTCAGAAGTGGGCAAGGACAACTAATGTGCGTAAATTAGGAGTTTTGTAGAGCTTGCCAAGCATTACCGCTCTGCCTCATGAAAGGATTTGCCTCCATCACTTTGTTATTGACCAGATTGACAAAAAAGGATTTGCTCTTCCCAGCTGGTCCGAGGAATGTGAAGAAAGCTTTTAGAAACTCAAGACTCTGTTAACTAGAGCACCTATTATGGTGTTACCCATGGAAGGTAAAGATTTTGCTGTGTATCAGGATGCCTCATAGTCCGGATTAGGTGCCGTGTCGACGCAGAAATACAAAGTTATTACGTATTCCTCGGTGACAATCAAGGTGCATGAAAAGAACTACCCCACACATGACCTGAGTTAGAAGTGGTGGTGGTTCGTGACCGAAAAACTTGGAGGAACTATCCGTATGGAACTCCTGCATGCAGGTGTTCACGGATCATTGAAACTTATAGTATGTATTCTCTCGTAAAGATCTCAATTTGAGGAAGAGGAGGTGGATTCGAGTTGCTCAGATTACGACATCACCATTTTGTACCACCTAGGAAGGACAATGTGTGTGGCAAATGCGTTGGAGCGTAATGAAGGTAAGCATGGACAGCTGCGGGCTTCGTTTCGAGGCTACTCAATGACCGATGACCAGAACTCCGCACTTTGGCAAACAACTTAGTGAGATTGTTGCCGATCGAAATTGGTGGAGTTTTAGCTAACTCCGGAGGATAAATCCTTGCTATTGGAGGAAATTAAACCAGATAGTTTGAAGATGAAAAGCTAGGTAAGAATTATAGATGAAGTCACAGGGAGTGAGGCCAAGGAAGAATGTTAGATGTTGAAGGGATTTTGAAAATAAAGGGCTGGCGCTGTTCCCCCGAGTTGGAAAACTAATTAAAACTCTCTTGGCAAAAACTCACAACTCGAGGTACTCTATCTACCCTAATTCCACTAAGATGTACCACGACATAAAATATCACACCAGGGGTAGGATGAAGTGAGACATTGCGGACTATGTGGCTTAGTGTTTAAATCGCCAGGTGACGTACGAGCACCAAAATCCTTGAGGAGTTTCTTTAGTGAATACCTATCCCCGAGTAGAAATGGGAGAATAGCTATAGACTTTGTGGTCGTTCTTCCCAACACCTTGGGGAAGTTTGACTCAATCCCAGTCATAGAGAGGTTGACCAAGTCTACTCATGCCTTGCCACCAGTGGACTTACAACGCATAGAAACTAGCCATGCCTGGTGGTGAAGGAGGTTGTTCAACTTAGGATGTGGGGTGCCTGCCTAACAGACCTGACTGCAAGCAATTCTCGCTTCACTTTCCATTTTGGAGGACTTTATAGCCTAGTCAAGTACAAGGTTGACTTTCGAGCACAACCTTCCATCCTCGGATAGACTGAAATAAGAGTGCACTATTCAAGCAAGCGAGGACATGCTCCTGGGAAAAGGTGGATTGACTCTTGAGGTCACAGACAATTTTTTATCCTTGGAAGAGTTCTCCTATGAAAATAGCTACCACTCAAGCATCGCATGGCACCTTGAAGCCTTGCCTGGGAGAAAGTGCGCTCCCATCGGGTGGTTTGATGCATTTGAGAGTGAGACCTTGGGGGATGGATTTGTTAAGGATTCCTTAGAGGTTTGAATCACATAGAACCGTATGGTGGCTTCTCGTAGTAGGAAGAAGCAATATGTAGACAACAAGGCCAAGGACATGGAGTCTATGGAAGGAGAAAGTACTGCTCAAGGTGTCCCCATGAAGGGATGAGGTTTGGAAAGGGGCAAGCTCTGCACTCTCGGAGGTATTATAGGCCATTTGAAGTACTCCAACGTGTGGATGAAATGGCTATGAGCTGGCATTGTCACAAACACTCGAGTGTATCCGGCGTTTCAGTGTCCATGCTGAAAAAGTACCATTAGGATGAAATTCTTCAAACTTGATCTTCAAAGAAGGCTTTAAGTTGCATGCATGGAGTGGAGATACTTAGAATAGGTTTAACCCACTTAGAACCCTACTAACTAAGTTTAAAACGACGTAGTTAGAACCTTAGGGCCTAGGAATGACGAAAATACCCTTAATGAAAAACTTGGAAAACTGCACTGCTATGACACTGACCATACAAATTCCAGGTCATTACTGCCCGATTTTGCTCGTCCTTGTCTTGTTTCTTCACTCCCACTTTTTAGACTCGGTTTGCTACCACAATCGGTACCATGTGTCATACCGTAGGCCCCATGATCACGCGTAACCACCCTTGTCACCATTTGCTACCTTTTTGGGAACCCTTCCAACGGACTCCAATGACTCGTCCCCTTCGAACAATGAGTCGTCCTATGATTCATGCTAACCCTTTCTACCAAGACCATCCTCCCAACAACCCCTTAAAATGACCTCGCGTTACATCCACTAAAGGTCGTTCTCGACACCCGTTACTTACTGAAATTTACCTGAAGATTCTCACTGAAGAAAGCACCTCCAACTGGCCGTTATCCCACCAACGACTTGTACAATGAAGTCGTTCGAGAAGAATCTTATTTTCACATTTTCATTTCAAATCCCGAGTCTAGTCTTAGGCACTTCCTGTGTATTACAAAAATCCTTCTTTTGGAACATCTCATCCTCGAATGTGGGTAAACATGATGAAAGTTGGAAAATGCAAACTACCATGCAAAATACCGGATATTTTAGCCGAAAATTGACTCAGGAGTAACTACTTTGGACTAGAATACATGACCGAACCGATTCGTAAATCACACATACATACATCGACATGAATGAAACCGGGGAAACATGAACTAAACATGAAATTGAATAGATAGTAAGGAGGAAACCGATACCTCAAGTCAGAATCGAGACGAAAGGGAATAGACGTGGGGTATCTAGCCATCACATTTGAGCTTCTGCTTCCACTTATTCCCCAACGTTGGTTCCTCCACAACACCTTCATTGAAGCTACTTTTTTGTTTCTTATCTTCCAAACCTCACGATCAAGCATTTTCCACTAGAACTTCCTCATAGCTAAGGCTATCCTTCACCCCTACACTCTCCACTCCGGAACAACCAGAGTTGATCATCCAAACACTTCTTCAAGAGTGATACATGGAAA
The DNA here is from genome assembly GCA_018107945.1 of Datura stramonium. Lineage (NCBI taxonomy): Eukaryota > Viridiplantae > Streptophyta > Magnoliopsida > Solanales > Solanaceae > Datura > Datura stramonium. Next base: position 24,596 of record JACEIK010010050.1, read on the forward strand.
CTCGGATGAACTGGCTAATTTCCGAGGGAAACTCCAACTCATAGGTCACCTGCCAACACGTCTCAATCCGGTATGGACTAATATAACGGACCTAGTTTCCCTTTCTTTCAAACCTCATCACTCCCTTCACAGAGATACCAAACACCCAATCATCAACTTTAAACTCAAGCTCCCTCCTCTTCACATCCACATAGGAATTTTGGCGACTCGAATTGTTTTCAACCTATCCTTTATAGCCGAACTTTCTCCATGCTCATGGATCAATCTGGTCCTATCATACATTCACCAACTTCAACCAACCACAGTGATTCTAAACTCACCCATGTGGCAGCCTCAAACGAAGCCATTGAATGCTAGAATGGTAGTTGTTGCTACATGAAAACTCAATGAGAGGCAACATGATCACCCAACTACCCTTGAAATCAATCACACATGCCCTCAACATATCCTCTGCAGTCCGAATGGTCCACTCCGCTTGACCATCTATTTGCGGGTGAAATGCTATGTTAAGCCTAACTCCGGGTACTAAGGCCCTTCTAAATGATCTCCAAAACTAGAAGGTATACTTCGGGTACCTCTATCTGATATTTACGTATAAGGGCACCCATGAAACTGAACTAACTCCCGAATATATAACTTGGCATAATCCTCCATTAATCAATAGTTTTGACCCGTTGAAAATGAGCAACATTAGTCAACTTGTCTACAACCACCCGTATAGAGTCATACTGGTCGACGAGTGCGAGATAACCACATAATGAAGTCCATATTTACCTCTTCCGCACTTCCAAGTAGGGATAATATGTTGATGCATACCTCCGTGTCTTTGATGCTCAACCTTCACTGTTGATACTCCGACACTTAGCCACAAACTCGCTATGTCCTTCATGCCATTCCACCAATAGACTTCCCGTAGGTCATGGTACATCTTGTGAACATGGATAGATAGAATATCTAGAACCATGAGCTTCATGCAACATTTTCTCCCTCAAGTCAATAGCATCCTAAACACAAATGACCCCGATATCGTGAGCACACCATCTCCCCTTGGGGAAGTCCGGCCTTCTAATTCTAGACTACTTCCTTCAAATTCACCAAAAATAGGATCCTCGTCTCGCGTAGCCTTAAATCACTACTAGAGATGATTTTAATCATCTTAAACAATGACACCACCATCCATCGAGTCAACCGTATGAACTCCTAGTCGCAAGCCTGCACATCCTTTACTTAATCTTTTCTTTCCTCATCTATATGAGATACTTCCATGGAAAGCCCGCTAAGAGCGTAAGCCACCATATTTTCCTTTGCCCTGATGATAAAGAGTACTCATATTATAATCTTTAAAAAGCTCAACCACCTCTTCTTTCATAGATTTAGATCCTTTTGGGTAAACACATAATGTCGATTTGGTGGTCCGTAAACACATCTACATGAACCCCGTGCGTATAGTGTCTCCAAATCATCAGCATATACTACCGTCGCTAACTCGAGATCATGAATCGATAGTTCTTTCATGGACCTTCAGCTGCCTGGGGAAGTAGCTATAACTTTACCGTGCCGCATCAATACACACCCAAGGCTCATCCCCAAAGTGTCACAATATACTACAAACCCATCAAGGCTCTTAGGTAGGGTCAACACCTGGGTGGCCGAGGTGAGTCGAGCCTTCAACTATTGAGCCTCTCACAAGCCTTTAACCATTGAACTTAACTTTCTTCGGGGTCAATTTAGTTAATGAGGCCGCAATGGATGAAACCCCCAACAAATCTCCTAGACAACTGTCAGCCTAAACCAAAGAAACTCCCGATATCCGAAGGATCTACCCAGATAGGCAAATTCCTTCACTACTTCTATCTTTTGAGAGTCTACTTGGACCCCCTCATTTGACACCACATGACCTAGAAAGGCCACCGAAGTTCAACCAAAAGTCACATTTGCTTAATATAGCATGCTAACCGCGATCCTTAAGAGTTTTCAACACCACCCTCAAATAAGCGGCATGCTCCTTCTTACCCGAGAGTATATGAGAATATCATCTATGAACACAATCACGAACATATCCAAATATGGCCTTCGAACACCCCGGCTCATCAAATCCATAAAAGCCAAGAACATTCATTAGTCCAAAAGACATAACTACAAAACTCATAATGACCATACCGAAGCCTTAAAGACTCCGGCTCTCAGGATGTCACTTCCGAACCTGTGAGTTGATGGTATCTCGATCTCGAGGTCTATCTTCGAAAAGCACTTAGCACCCTAACCGGGTCAAACAAATCATCAATCCTAGGGGAGAGGATACCGTTTGATCGTGACTCGCTCAATTGTCGATAATCAATACACATTCGAAGAGAACCATCCTTCTTGCGGAAAAAGAGAATTGGTGCACCTCACAGGGATTTGATAGGTCTAATGAAACCTTGTCTAGGAGTGTCCTTCAAATGCTCCTTCAACTCCTTTGATTATCTGAGCCATTATCTACGGAGGAATAGATATAGTCCGCATATCGGGAAGGAGGTCAATACCAAAATCAATCTTCTTGTCGGGTGGGATTCCCGATAAATCACCTTGAAACACTTCTGAATACTCACACACTATGGGAACCGACCGGATAGTTAGGGTTTATGACATAGCATCTTTAACTCTAACTAGATGGTACATGCAACCCTTCGAAATCATTTTTCTAAATTTCTTAATGTAGGAAATGAAGCAACCTACATGAACAACCGAACAACCCTTCCACTCTAGGATCGGCTCATCTGAAAATCAACTCTACTATACGGTTCTACAATCGGATCGAGGCATAACATGCATGTAGCAAATCCATGCTGAAGATAACATCAAAATCATTAATGGCTAGTTTTACCAAATCATGAGGTGACTTTCGAAGGACTCGTGACAGGGCAATTTCTATAAACTCATTGAGCTATAACCGATTCACCGACTGGAGTAAAGACTGAGAAGGGTTCTCATAGGATTTCAAGATCACCAAACTATTAGCAACATAGGGTGTAATAAAATATGTGCTAGACCTTGGATCTAACAATGCATATACATCAAGTTGGAATACTCGTAACATATCGTTGACTACATCTAGGAGACCTCTGCTCCTAACGAGATTCTAGGGCATAGAATCTCTTTCCGGCACTTGCCAAGATCTCGCACCGTTGATGCAACCTACTTAGCTGAACATGTTGGTGCTACCGCTGAAATGGTATCCTAAGTACGACTTATCACCCCATCTAGCCAACAAACACTCCCGACTCCTATGCCCGTGTTCACTACACCCAAAACAGATATCCAACCCAACTGCACTCCCCGTGATTTCCACACTTCCCGTAGGACAGAGTACGCCCGTTTGCATGTTACTCAGCCCTCGAACTTGAGGCCTTTCTCCTCTCGATCATCTCGTGGTCTGACAATGGATTGATGATGATAGCGCCGAGCTAATGACCTATGATAAGACTCCGCCGGGCGATGTCCATGTAACATTCTAGAAATTTTTTTGTAATTATTTGATGTCTGTATGCTATGTTAAGGGAAGACTAGTTGTATATTGACGATGAAAAGGAAAATGTGTATGAATGGAAAAGGAAAAGTATGTGAAGTTTATAAGTTAGATAGATGTTAAATGACCATATATCCAATTATTTAATGAACTAGAAGCCACGACCTATCAAATTAAAGATCTTCGAGTCTAGTTTTCAGAACATCAAACGGTTCATTAATTGGAGTTTGGAGTAAAATGTTATAGGCGTTTTACGGTGGCACTACCGGGCAGTGACATGACACCGCCTCTAAAACGTCACCAAACACCTTTATAGTTTACGTTTTTTATGCGTTGTGAGATCATTTTTAACTTTTTCTAGATTTGAGGTTCTTGCTTACCCTCTGAAATCCCCTTCCAAAAGAGGGAAAGCCTAAGAAACAACGAAAATCCCTCAAGAAGAAACCATTAAATCTTAAGCAAAAGTTGATGGAAGTGAAGGCAACGTTGTGGTGAAGTTGTCACGCCTTGTAGCTTCATTTTGGCGTTGTTGCTGCGTATTTGGACTATTTTGAGCTAAATTTATACTTTATTACTAGAATTTTTCATAATAAAGAGTAAGTAACTTTCCTCTTTTGAAATCTCTAATAAGTCCATGAAATTTTTGAAGAAAACTAGAAGAAGTTATGGTTTGTATGTGTTGAATTATTGTAGTTGTTGTGTCGTTATGTTGCCGCATTTTGGGCAGCATGATTTCTGTGTTGTTGGGAAGTTATTTGGAGAAAAATACTCCAATTATATCCAAGGATATTCTCATGCAAAGGGTAAGTGTTTCTAATTGCTAAACTTGTTTCAAAGATCCTACTAATAAAGCCTAGAAGTCGGGAGGTTATATCAGTCACAAAGGTTGGTATGTTGTTGTTGAACTCGCTGTTTCGAAGGCTGGAACAGCTTGTGTTTTTCTGAGAATATACTCTATATTTTTGGGAGTTTTTTATTAGAAAATGATGTAATTTCCTAAAGACTATTTTCCCTCAAAGTTGTAGAAACAAGTTGAAATAAGAAATGCTAAGTGTTGTCGTATTTGTTTGTGTTGTGACCGCGCCTATTGATGTAGGTTTTGTCTCGGAAAATTGGCTTAAAACAGCCTTGTCACTTGGTAATAAACTTAAGTTATTTATGATAAATTTGATTGTTGAATGAAAGAAACGACATAAGAAAGCTCGTCGAAAAAAGGTATGTAAGACTCTCTTTGTCTCTTGATTTTCAAGCACAAATTACGCGAGGATGAATTCCGTATCTCGTACTTTATCTTATGTAGTAGCATATAATGGTTCTTACTAGTTTCTTATAATTACTTTGTATTAAGTTGTGTATTCAAGTAAAGAGTTGGAACACATGAATGTAAAGTAAAGAGGGAAATTGCCTTGATTATGGTCATAAGCTTAAATTCGCATGAAGTCCCCTGCTGCAGGCACCGTGAGCGGTCCTTTACATTATGTTATGTATTTGTGGTGTAAAAGTTGTTTCACATTATGGTTGCTAAGGAAATTGGTAAACATGGAAAGAAGACAACACGCGGACGAACCTAATATTTGAAACCTGGGTTTTAACTCATTAAGGGCTAACGAGGTAACGAAATGGAATTTTCTTAAATAGTTACCTACCCTCTTATATTCATGTTTTAAGGTAACCGGGCCATGATAAGGTTCCCCAATCCCGCCTCCCTTAAGTTAAGCGACTAATTAATGTGTTTCCCACCAACCCACACATTAAACTTGCAAAATAGAATCCGAATGGGTAAACTATTGATATTTCTATGGAACTATCTCTTGGCGAGAAGGTTATACACAATATCTTGATGTTAACAAGTTATACAAAAATCATAATATATATACGTTTATGTTAATGTTCAATTTACATGCTAAAGTGGCAAGGATTGCTTTAGGAAAGTCGCTATATGTTTATTAGAGCTCTTGAGTTATCTAGACCTCCTGAGAATTGCTTAAGGCGTTAAGTAGACACGTCGAATGATCTCCGAACGCAGTGTATGTATAAGGAAATTAACCTAAGTGTAAAAGTTGAGACCCTTGTAGCAAAGGAGATATAAGAGTAAATGTTAGACCTTTTAAGGCATTATGAGTTATATGCGCCCGTACATAGTTGATTTCAAGAACCTTTGAGCGACATTAAAATATGATCAAGACAGAGTTTAAGCGATAAGGTTGGCAATTAGGTAAAAAGGTAAATGCCTATAAGAATTGTCGGAATAGTGAACACGAGAGTAAATAACAAGTAGGGAATGAAGAATCTTCTTGAAAAGAATTTAAGATGAATACGAAAAGTAGAGCTAAAGGTTGTTAACTTAGATGATATGTGTTACGATTGCTAATGAGTTAGGAAAATGGCTAGCAAGATTTACTCTATTCTAAAGTCATTTAGCGTAAGAGTTATAGATAAAGTTGTTTATATTTTCGCTTGTGTTAAGATAATGAAAGTATTAGTAAAGTTTTAACTTTTATGAAATGATTAGAATTGAATATTTTGAGATAGTGACTCAAGTTAAAGAGAAGTTCTTTCTATCAGACTTTAAACAATTATATTTGATTATTTATTCTAATAGTTGGATTAACTTTTTCATGTTTTAAAGATTTTTTTCTTAGAAGTTTCTAAACCTGCTATAATGAAGCCAAACTTTCTAAACTCCTCATATATTGCAAGGTTTCACATGAGCCTTTCCTATGCTGTCTAAAGCATGACTAAAAGTCTTTATTTATCTTACATGTTCTGGATAGTTCCTAGCATTTTTATGTTAAATAGCTCCGAGTTTGAGATACGTGGAGTTGGTGTCTTCCCGCTGCTCATAATTTACGTTGAGATATGATATGATGCAAAGAATGAGGTATGCTCACAATTCTTATAAGGAAAGTCAAACGAGTACAAGCACGAAATGAATGTTAAGATTGTTAATAGAAAATGTTAAGTTGCTTTATTCCTCTCTACTCCTCGAGTTAGTATTTCTAGTAGATGTTTAAAATCATGAACGTGTGTCTACAATGTGTGCACTTTCCCGATATTCCATTCTAGAAACTTCCCTACCTCCATTCACAACATATATGTATTTAAAATGCTAAAATGAAAAGACTATATATGTATGGCATAAGTGTGTATTTGGGCTCGTGGTAAGATCCTACACATGTTATAGGTACCGAGTCGACATATTTCATGGTATTCAGTATTGAAATAGTCTGTATGAGCTGTATCAACTCCATTTATGATTGCGATTGAGATTTTGATTTTTATTTAACTCGGGTATGATACAGCTGTGATGGAGATATTTTGATATACTCCTGGGTAAGGGTACACCTACCGAGATATTTTATTTTACCTGTGTGGTACAATCGACTGAGATATTTTTATTTTACCTCTTTGGTGTGGTACAATCGGCTAGAGATATTTTTACTTTAGCACGATGTGGTGCACCGAATGGAGATATTTTGACTACCTCCTGGTGTGGTACACCGACTAGATGAATTTTATATACGGATTTGTGGTTGGCCGGTCACGGGATTACACTTATAGTTTCTTCTGTGCATTTCTTAATTGCATTTTCATCTTATTATAGAGTTATTATCGGGTTTTGCTTCCGTGATTCTAGGTTGTTACTAGCTATTCCTTATTACTGGTTTAGTTATCTTAAGTTCATGTATGCTATAGTGAGTTGTTATCAATTATAGGCTTGAGTCTGTGTTATAAGTATCCTTTATATGTTTATGTGTTGAGTCAATTATTACAGGATTGTTATCTCATGTTTACGCTTAGCCTTACATACCAAGACATTTCATTCGCACTAACGTCTCTTCCTTGGGGACTCGTTGCTCATGCCGCGTGTGCAGGCCTGGGATTGCCGCTTATAGTAGCAAATTCCCGAGATCAATAGATGTGTTGGTATGCTCCTCTTTCTCGGAGCTAGGCTTAGTTATATATTCTGATTTTTGAGGTACGAATATGGGTAGGTGATGAGCCTGAAGTGTACGGTCGTAAGTAATACAAAGGCTCTTTTAAGAACCGGAATGTTTAACCCACAGGAATAGGAATACTGGTGAAACCTTTCGTATGTTAATTTACTACCACTACAACAAAGGGAAGACAATGCAGAAAGAAAATTTGTTTGTTTTTGAAATATTTAAAAAATATTAAAATTCTTCAAAAATAAAATAAATATACAATTGAGTCTTAACTATGGATGAGAGCATGCCGAGGTTACGAAGAACATGTGAAGAAACGAACTATCAATATACGTGGTTTATCTTTTCTCCGCTAAGTTGGCCGACTAATGCCTATGGATTAAAACTCTGTGATTTAACCCAACTTAAGAATCATGAACCTTCCACCTACATTTTCAAGGATAAGAAGGAATTCAAGTTCTAGCTATACAAAACCGATTCCACATGACTAATATGACTTTCTAGCATATTTCTATCCCGAAGGTAACCACCCCAATTTTCCCAAACCAAGAAAAGATCATATCCTATAAATTCACAACTTTCCAATTTCTTGCCCTCTCGGGTGAAACCGGACTTTTTGGATTTACACTAACATTGGCCGACATTAATGTAGTAAGAACAAGAATTAAATAGAACAACCATGGAAGAAAAGAGAAACAAACCAAAGAATCAATAATTACATTTCAACACAACGTTCATAACCTCAGCAAGAAGCGAGAATTAGCCACTCATTTGTGGATTAAACATCATTAAACAAGTGTTAATCATACAAACAATTGAAAGGAAGAAGAAAGAGATAGAGAAAAACCCTGGGCAGCACCCTGGCCCTCAAAACCGCTTGTAAACCTACCGCTTCGTCTCCTCCACCAAGTCGAATCTCAGAAATAAACCTAAGTGTGCTATTTATAATAGTATAAATTTGTCCCTATCAATAAGAAACATGTCACGGAGTGTAACGCTGGAGCATTGCCTGCCCGTGACACGGCCCGAACGCTGAGGCCTTCGAAATCGCCCAATCTCGGCCCTAAGCAGCACCTTGCCGGGCTATAGCGTTGCACGCTGCTGGGGCAGCGCGTCGTCTCCTTTGTCGCGGAGCCACCCCGCCGTGGGCACGTTGCCAACTCGGCAGGGGGCTGTCTTGGGCAGCCTGCCTACCGAGGCACGCGGCCACGCCACAGTTTTGGGCTGCCTGGCCTCCTCTTTGGCTAGAGACGTTTGCGTGTTTCTTCCGTCCAAGCCTCTACTTCACTAACTCATGAATTAGCTCCTCAAAAGTCATCAAAAACCTACAAAACAAAGCTAATAATGTTGGTTAGCACATATCTTCAATTTTATATAAAATTACATGAAAATGTATCAAATAGCTTAGACAACACGACCAATTTACAGGAAGCGCATCACTGGACCTATGTTATTTCCCGTGATCACAACCCCACACTTAAAGCCTTGTTCGTCCTCGAACAACCTTTTTACATCTCATCTGAATAAAGACTCACACATAACTAATTCTAGCAAGATAATTCAAATTACGGCTATGATGATTATTTAAGATACAAGCTAAAAATAAAGCATGCTATGAAATACAACTATGTTAAGACTTCTTAACCTCAAGAATCGACTCTCAAAATTTTAGCAAACTCCTGCAAATCAACTGATTAAGAAATCCCACATGAATTTTATCCTTCCTTAAACATGTGCCCTCACGGAAAGAGAGAGTTACCCCATCACACGCAAAACAATTTTTACATCAACATGTGTGGGTACATAAATAAAATTTCACTCACTCACAAAGAATTCACCGCACCATGTAATGACCCATGTTTGCCTTTTAGTGTTGTACTCACTAATTTGAGGATGTATGAATGTAAGATCAAGTAGGACTTTTGTAGGTTGTACGTAACTCAAAGTGTGTAGGTACTATTGTGATCGCAATAGTGACTATCTTCCCTAAGCGCTTCAATACATCACGCCTCATTGTGAACTTCCCTTCCCTTACTTCACCTTTTTATCCTTGGTAGTTTTCTTTTTCCTCTTTGCTCCCCATCTCTTTTTAGGCACTTTTTAGCTCATTAGTAAGGAGTTGTATAAATTATTTTTCATTCATTTTTTTCTTACTCCCTTTACTAATAATCAACCATTTTTACCCAAGTGCACCTTCGACCTTTTCTCAACTTCTACAACTTGCTACTTTTCATTTCTTTTCATTCTCCTCACTCCTTTACTCTTTCACATTTTTCTTCTTCAAGTGCTTAGGAGCTTTGGGTCACCCAAGGTTAATGAAAGAAAGGGGTTAAGCTATGTTGCAAATATCAAAGAATGGGCTAAGGCTCAATGGGCCGACTAGGATTAATACTTCAAGGTAGGTAAAACGAGGATAAAGATTAGGTTCATTCAAAGAAATGCCTAAATCATCTCCTACAGTTTACATCCTTCATTTCGTTTTAAACACACCAGCAAGTTCTCGACATTCCATAATAGCAATGTAATACTCAAAACCTTACACTCATTGCACATGCTCAATTCAAGACACATTCCGCACACTCTACTCAAATTAATCACAAGAATTTAAAATTAAGCTTCAATCATATCGAGTCAAATTCAAGAGCCTAAGTGTCTCAAACAAAGTTATAAACTTACCGTCTAACACTATATATACTTGCATCTTACAATCATATATAGTACATACTAAGAATATCAAGCATCAATTAGCTATGAGTTTACAAAAGAACAAACCTATTGACTAATTTTCCTCAAGACTATCGTCATCCATCCATCTTCGGAAACAGTCCCTAACTACAGCTAAAACATTATATACAAACAATTAAAAATAAAAAATTAAAACAAAATTTATTCTTCGGTTTAAAGACCCCCATCGGAAAAAGAACCGAGAAGAAAACCAACCCGTGATGAATTCATGCTTGACTACAAAAATTTTTCAAATTTCTCCAATTTTTTTTTTCTTCCACAAGCATTATATTCACCAAAAATTTGTTAAGCACAGAAAATTTTTGAAATTTCCTAAAATTTCCCTCACCCCACACTTAAATCATGCTATGTCCTCATAGCATCAAATTAACCTTTCAAGAGGGTGAGAAATAATCCCCGAGGCCTTTAGGCCTAGCCAACAAAGATGCTTTGCTCAAATTTGCATGTTGGGTGTTCACCCCACACTTTTTCTCTTCCACGCTTGTTAGCTTCCTCCTCTCACTTCCGGTAATTCGTACTTCCCTCCATCTCGTGCTTAATTTACCAAAAACAACAAAAGAGAAAATAAATAAAATCAATAAAAATGCAAGAAATTAAAATGGTACCTTTGGTACCCTTTGGGTTGCACCCAAGAAGCGCCTAATTTTATGTCGCGCACGACGATCAAGTTCACCGCTTTTTCCTCCACCTTGAGGATATGATCTCACCCCTAATTTCTTCTCTAATTTCCTCTTATGCTCCCGGTGGTGGTGAAAATTGTAAGGACCAAGCACAGATTTCGCCTTTGACGTTTATTGGTCCTCCCGTAAGTGAAGTCATTTTTTCTATTATAATCAACAAATTTCAGAATATATGGCCCTTGGTCCTCCTCTTGACATTTCTCCATAAGCTCGGAAGACTTTACTGGGCTCTCTGCCAACTAAACTTAAGGTAGAAAAGTGCTTCGAGTGAGGTCCAATGCACCTTGGATTCCGAAACCGCAATGCAATTGACCTCCTTACTTGTATACCTCTCCTTCACATCGACATCTATCTCTCCCGTAGTTTCAAATGGTTTATGCTCTATCTCTTCTCCCATGAATGGATTTTCCATAAGTGTGAGCCTATCACGGGGACTCTCAAGAGATTCTAATTGTTGGGCTTCATCCAAAAAATTCACCCCCGGTCCTTTTCTTTGTGCTTCCTCTGAGTATCGCCTTAAAACTCAAGATTCATAATTTGTCACAAGCTTCAAATTTCAAAGAATCATCTCCGTGAATTCTAAAGCTCATCCTTTTAGAGTCGTGCCCATTCTCTTCTACCACCTCACTTTTCCATCGCTTCTTCATTGGCTTTGCCGCTTCAAGACTGCTTTAGCATGTTCCTATTCGAGCTTTAAGTCCCAAGTCCTCATTTTCATCATGCCTGTATTCGAAGAAAAACAAATGTATGATCATAGTAGGGGTTCGGGAAGTGGAGTATGCATTCGGACAGCCATCCTAATGGGCCATCTTGACTACTCACATATTGCACGTGTTATAGTGCTGCATAAGCGGGGTCCTCCGCAATTCCACAAGATTTCTTTGTAATAGTATCCACCATTTAACCCATTTATATTCCAAGATATCATGTCAAGAAGGGTATCCAAAAACAATCAAAATATTTTTTTCTTTGTTTTTTTTTAAAAATAAAAATAAAAAAATTAAAAACACGTTGTCAACGTTGTATAGAATTCTGCTAACTAACACTTAAGTAATTTTTTTTACCGATTGCCAATCTCCGGTAACGGCGCCAAAAAACTTGATGAGCCCGCAAGTGTACTGGGTCGTGCAAGTAATACAAAGGGTTTTAAGAACTGCACGTCGAACCCACGTGAATAGGAATACTGGTGAAACCCTTCTCAGAGCACTACTACCACTACAAATGCTGAAGACAACAAAGAAAATTGTTTTGTTTTTGAGAATATAATTTTTATACTAAACTAAGATAATTATACAATTGAGTCTTAACTATGGATGAGAGCATGCTGAGGTTACGAAGAACATGTGAAGAAACGAACTATCAATATACGTGGTTTATCTTTCCTCCGGTTGCTAGTCTAACTAATGCCTATGGATTAAAACTCGTATTTAACCCAACTTAAGAATCATGAACCTTCCACCTACATTTTCGTGATAAGCATGAATTCAAGTTCTAGCTATATTGTTCTGATCCCACACATGACTAATACGACTTGGGTATATTTCTATCCCGAAGGTAAATCACTCCCAATTTTCCCCAAACCAAGAAAAGATCATATCCTTATACCACAACTTTCCAGTTTTTTGCCCTCTCGGGTGAAATCGACTTTTGATTGCGACTAACATTGGCCGACATTAATGTAGTAAGAACAAGAATTAAATAGAACAACCATGGAAGAAAAGAGAAAACAAACTAGCAATCAATAATTACATTTCAACACAAAGTTCATAACCTCAAAGAAGAAGGAGAATTAGCACCATTTGTGGATTAAACATCATTAAAAAAGTGTTAATCATACAAACAATTGAAAGGAAGAAGAAAGAGATAGAGAAAACCCTAAGAATTTCGTCCTCAAACTCCGCCCCGTAACCCACGTTCTCAAGCCCACCAAGTCAACTGTGAAAATAAACCTAAGTGTGCTATTATATTAGTAGGAATTTTCCCGGAATAATAAGCAACGTGTCACGAGTGTAACGCGGAGCATTGCCTCCGTGACACGGCCCGAACGCCGAGGCCTTCTGGAATTCGCCCCGAAAATCGGCCCCCGCAAAGACCTTGCCGCTGCGTTGGGCAGCTCGTGGCACGCCGCCTGGGCAGCACGTCGTCCTTTGGTCGCGGGCCCCCGTGGCACATTGCCAACGCGGCAGGGCTACCTGGGGCAGCCTGGGCTCGCCGTGGCACGTTGCCGACGCCAAGCAGCGGGTCAAGCCGTGCCTCCTTTGCCGACGTTTGCGTGTTAGTTCCGTTTCCAAGCCTCTACTTCACCAACTCATGAATTAGCTCCTCAAAAGTCATCAAAAACCTACAAAAACAAAGCTAATCATGTTGCTATACATATCTTCAATTTTATATAAAATTACATGAAAATGTATCAAATAGCTTAGACAACACGACTAATTTGTTATAGAAGCGCATCACTAGACCTATATTATTTCCCGTGATCGCAGGTTGGAGCCCCTGTTCCGACCATCGCTTAGTTTACTTTAGAGGCTTTATGGACTTAGTGTGTATAGTTTTATTTAGTTTGTGGCCCGCTGGCTTATTGTTGCTTGGTTTTAGCACACTCATCATTTGGTTACGTTTGGGTTATTACCTTGTATCATGGAGACCATATGGGTCCAGCTATTCTCCAGCTTGATTGTGACAGTGGCTTGGATGGCCTAAGTGTTATAGTTATAGATGTCATATTGCCGCTTTCTCGATCAATCATGAATCGAAAGCCGCTGTGTCTTACCCTAATTTTGGAGCGTGGCACACTGGGTATTGTAGAAAATTCATATACTACGAGTCCATAAGACATGTCTACAGAGGGTCTTGCTTATAGGTATGTTATGCACCGTACTTAAATCAGAGGCTACACAGGCATTTAGGAGCCGTTTTCACTTTGTTCATTAATAGATCGTGCTATAGAGCAAAGATGTAAGGGGAGTTTGAAACTAAAGGTGCTTATGTTTCCTAGAATTCACCTCGGGAGGCGCGTATGGCTACTTCTAGGATTTATCTAAGACCGATGCTTGAAAGGGCCGCGCGCCTCTTGTCACTCGAAATAGATCATATGCTTGAAGTGAGTTTTGTTTTACTCCATGTGTTACAGCTCAGTTCCTGTTAGAGCTACCATGGGAAGTGGATTTAGCCACCATGCCATTCCCAATTTCGTAGAGCTAGGAGGTGGTAGAGTTGTTGATCCTCCAATACCCTTCCAAAGATATCAAAGGGATGAGATATTGAGAAAGCATTTTAGATGTTAACCCGAGTAGTGAAGTTTCAAAATCAATGTTTGAAATTAATGGAAGGGTCCAGGGGAAATACTTTTTTGAGAGCTCTGAAGGCTCCGGAGTTTTGAGCCCAAATCCCCTCGCCTTCGCGAATCAAGACATACCATGGGAACTTCGAAGGGTTCGAGCTAATAAGTTTTTGTACCTAGAGCAAAAAGGGAAGATGAGTATTCATAATATAATCTCATGTTTAATTCTTTGCCCAATGTGCTTCATATAGGTGCGAAATACGAGGAATAGAGTATATCAATTCTATTAGGTTAGTGGACCCCATATATTGAAAGTGTTTGGGATTTATACCCAAACAAACATATGACTATTGCTCTGGATACAAGAATTTGCTCTGAGGATAGAGGAACTGATTCATCGTCTCCGAGCACGATAGAGAAGCAGGAATGTGCTGGGGAGACCAAGTCAACAGTGGTTATTTAAGGCTCCATGGAGTGTTTCATGGCCCCGGTGGCCGTAAATCGAGTTTCTCCTAGAGATTTAGTTCCTTCTTTTTCCCTAGATCGTGCTTAGTTTCTATTATCGTGACCGTCAATAACGGGCCATGGTAAAAGTAAGGTAAAAAACCGCAGCCTTCCAGATTTAACATTGATCTTGTATTCCTAAGTGTTGAATGGAAAGTGGTATTGAAGTTAATAATCTTTCGTGGGTAGTGTATAAATTTTCTTATGGTTAGAAAAGTTCATCAATTATGTAGTGCTAAGGCACGTCTATCTTATGTTACATAAATAGATTGAGTTAAATAAGTATAGTTTGATATTAAGCAACGACTTAAAAGGATATGTTTACGAATATATGGAATGTATGTTTATGATGTATGACAAGGATGAGTTAAAGGTGTTATGACATTCTGAGGACTTAATGTTTCTAAGGGGGAGGATGTTACACCCTTAAAAATTTTCTGTTGATTATTTGATGTTTGTATACTATGTTAAGGAAAGTACGAGTTGTATATTGGTCATAGATGACAAAGAAAATGTGTACGAATGGAAAAGCAAAGAGTATGTGAAGATTGTATAATTAGGGTCAATTTTAACCTGATATATCTCCAAATATGTAATGAACTAGAAGCCCGACGACCTATCAAATTAAAGGTCTTTGAGTCTAAATTTCAGAAAATCAAACGGCTCATTAATTGGAGTTTGGAGGAAAAATTTATAGGCCTTTAATGGTGGCACTACCGGGCAGTGACATGGACACCGCCCAAAAAACGACCACCGCCCAAACACCTTTATATTTTATATTTTGTGTTGTGAGATCATTTTTAACTTTTCCAGATTTGAGGTGCTTGGTACCTCTTAAATCCTCTCTCTTTTCCAGTAGCAAATCCTAACAAACCAAGAGGAAATCCCTGAAGTAAACACTATCAAATCTTTAAGCTAAATTTGATTTGAAGTGAAGGAACTCAGGCGGTTGTCACGCCTTGTTGCTTCATTTTTGCAGTGTTGTTGCTGCGTGTTTTGGACTATTTTCAGCTAAAGTTATACTCCATCTTACTAGGAATTGTTCATAATAAAGAGTAAGTAACTTCCCTCTTTTGGATTCTCCAATAAGTCTATGGAATTTTTGGAGGAAAACTAGAAGAAAGTTGTGTTTTGTATGTTGACTTTTTATAGTTGTTGTGTTGTTATGTTGCTGCGTTTTTGCGTAAAGATTTCGTGTTATTGGGAAGTAATTTGGGGAAAAATAGTCCTATTGTATCCAAGGATATTCTCATGCAAAGGGTAAGTGTTTCTAATTGCTAAACTTGCCTAAAAATACCAGCCTAAAGCCGTGGGGTTGGAGGTTATGTCACGCTTACCGTTGGTACGTTTCTGAAGTTCCTACTTCGTTTTTGAAGGTTTGAACAGCTTGTATTTTGCTGAGAATATACTTCCATATTTGTGGGAGCTTTTCATGAGAAAAGTGAGGTAAGTTCCTAGCTCACCCTTTTTCCTCAAAGTTGTAGAAACAAGTTAAAATAAGAAATGCTAAGTGTTGCCTTATTTGTTTGTGCTAGACCGCCATTGATGTAAGATTTGGCTGGATAAATTGGCTTGAAACAGCCTTTTTCACTTGGTTATAAACTTGAATAATTTAAGGGGATAAGTTCTCGATTGTTGAAATAAATAAACTACATAAGAAAAAGCTCACAAAAAAAAAAGGTATGTAAGGTGCTCTTTGTCTCTTGATTTTCAAGCACAAATTCATGCCGAGGCCGAATCCGACATTCTGCAGACTTCTGAGCTTCAGAGCATATTATGGTTCTTCCCACTTTTAGAATTACTTGTTCTTAAGTTGTGTATTCGCTAAAGAGTTGGAACACATGAATGTAAAGTGAAGAGAGCAATTGCCTTCGATTATGATCATAGTTGTAATCAGTCCGAAGTCCCCTGAGTGGGCACTGAGCTGGTAGTTTATATTATGTTATGTATTCGTGGTGTCAAAGTTGTTTCACATTATGTTTGCAGAAATTGGTAAATATGGCAAGAAGACAACACGCTGACGAACCTAGTATTTGAAATCGCGAACTCAATAAGGGCTAACGAGGGTAACAAAATGGAATTACAATAGTTACTTTACCCTCTTATATGCATGTTTTAAGGTACTGGGGCTATGAGAAGGTTCCCAATCCTTCTCCCTAAAGCAACTAATTAATGCGGCTTTCTTAATTAACCGATATGTTAAACTTGGAAAATAGAACCCGAATGGGTAAACTATTTATATTTATATGGAAACATCTTTATGGGAAGGTTATATAAAATATCTTTATGTTAACAAGTTATCCAAAAAATCATAATATATATACGTTTATGCTACATTGAAGTTACGTGCTAAAGCGGCAAGGATTACCTTCGTAAAGTCGCTATATGTTTATTAGAGCTCTAGAGTTATCTATACCTCCAGAGAATTGCTTAAGTATTTAAGTAGACACGCCGCATGATATTTGAAAGTAGTAGATGTATAAGGAAATTAACCTAAGTGTAAAAGTTGAGACGCTAGTAGCAAAGGAGAGATGAGAATAAATGTAGACCTTTTAAGGTAGTATATGAGTTATATGCCCTCTGTCCGTAGTTGATTTCAAGAACCTTTGAGCAATGTTAAAATATGAGAAAGACGGAGTTCTAGAGATAAGGTTGAAAATTAGGTAAAAAGGTAAGTGTGTATAAGAATTGCTGAAATAGTGAATATGAGAGGCAAATAATTAAGTAGGGAAAGACGAATCCTATTTGGAAAAGAATTTTAAGATGAATACGAAAAGTAGAGCTAATGGTTGTTAACTTAGATGATAAGCAGTGATTGTTAATGAGTTAGGCAAATGGCTAGCAAGATTTACCATGTTCTAAAGTTGTTTAGCAAAAGAGTTATGTATAAAGTTGTTTATATTCAAGCAGTTAAACCAATGAAAGACCAAGAAATGTTAACTTCCTATGAAATGATTAGAATCAAATATTTTGAGATAGTGACTCAAGTTAAAGAGAAGTGCTTTCTCGTACTTTTTAAACAATTATCTTTGATCATTTGTTTTAAGAGTTGGATTAACTTTTTCATGTTTTAAAGGATTTTTTTCTTGGAAGTTTCTAAACTGCTTATATCACGCTAAGCTTTTCTAAACTCCTCATATATTGCAAGGTTTCCCACGAGCCTTTCGTATGTTGTTTAAAGCACAACTATAAGTCTTTATTTATCTTAAGGCAGATCCTAGATAGTTGAGATAGCGAGTTATGTCTTCCCTGCTCATAAGTTACATCGAGATGTGATATCATAGTTCTTGATATGAAATTATGAAAGTCAAACGAGTATAAGAATGAAATGAATGTTAAGATTGTTAGTAGAAAATGTTAAGTTGCTTATTCATCTCTCGCTTCCTCGTGTTAGTATTGCTAGGAGATGTTTAAAATCATGAAGGTGTGTTTATACAAAGCCTTTTAATATTCCAATCCTAGAAGTTCCCTAGAATTAATTCACAATCATATGTATGTATTTAAATTCCTAAAATGAAAGACCTATATGTATATGGCATAAGTGTAGTATTCGGGGTTGTGTAAGATCCTACACTTGTTATAGTTACTAAGCCGACATATTTCATGGTTGTCGCATACGTATAATTTGTATGATCCCTACCAACTCCATTTATGATTGCGATTGAGATTTATTTTTATATAACCCCGTTATGATACACTAGCTAGAGATATTTTTATTTTACTCCTAAGGTGGTACAATCGACTGAGATATCTTTCTTTTTACCCTGGTATGGTACACCGATTGAAGATATATTTATTTTACCCAAGTGGGGTACACCAATAGATATTTTTATTTGACCCCTAGATGGTATACCGACTGGAGATATTTTTATTTTACACCAAACAGGCAATAATCGTTTGGAGATATTTTGTTTACCCCGTCGCAGACACCAACTAGATGAATTTTTTTATATGGACTTGTGGTTGGATGTTCACGACATTGCGCTTATAGTTTCTTTCTTGTGAATTTCTTTAATTGCATTTTCATCTCATTATAGAGTTATTATCAGGTTTTGGTTTCAGGGATTCGAGGTTGTTACTATTCCTTATTCCTGGTTTAGTTATCTTTAGTTCACATATGTTATATTGAGTTGTTATTAATTACAGCCGGAGTTCCGTGTTATATCTATCCTTTATCCGTTTATGTGCCGAGTCATTTATTACAGGATTGTTATCTAATGTTTACAGCTTCAGCCTTACATACCAAGACATTTCATTCGTACAAACGTCCTTCACTCTGGGGACCTCAAGGCTCATGCCGCAAAGGTGTAGAGGTAGGGATTGGCCGCTGTAGTAGCCGCCAGAGATCAATGGATGTGTTGGTATGCTCCTTCCCGGAGCTAGGGCTAGCTTATATATGCTTGAGTTTTGAGATACGGTTATGGGTAGGTCGTAGAGCCCTATTTCGACCATCGCTAGTTTACTCTTTAGAGGCTTTGCGACTTAGTGTGTACAAAGGTTATTCAGCCTTGTGGCCTCGCGCCCTTATTGTTGCTTATTTAGCATACCGATTGCCTTGGTTACATTTCAGTTATTTACCCTATATTGTTGAGACCTTATGGGTCCATTATACTCCAAATTGATCAGGATGTGTGGCTCGATGGCCTAAGTGTTACAGCTTATAGATGTCATATTGTCAGCTTCTCGATCAATTATGAATCGAGTGCCGCTTTCTCCCTACCCAAGTTTTGGGGCATGACAATCCGCCTCCCAATCTTGCCGAGAACTAAAACTTTCTCGTCCCGGCTCTCTTGGCCACTCTCTCTCGTACGCACCGCCTCCATCCGCCGGGGCATACAAAGCCAATCGGGGAAAATCAATGTCCCGATGAAGCATGACGGCATATAATCCTTATCTAGGTAGTCCGTTACCCCATGTACAAACCTGCTCACCCGAGCTCTCTGATCAGCCACTAGCTCTGGTGCATACTTGGAAAACCGAGTGAACTCCAAAGCATACTCCTGGATTGGCATTTTACCCTAGTTCAGGTTCACAAACTCTGCTGCTTTAATCTCCCTCTTCTCACGAGGGAAGAACCGATCCAGAAATGTTGTGTGGAACTCATCCAAACCAATGGGACCCGCTCCAACTGTCCTTCCATCCTTCCATTATCTGAACCAAATATGTGAAACACCTTTCAATGGATACGAGGCTAGGTTTACGCACTCCTCCCTGGTCACTCCCATGATCTGAGTAATCTTCAACACTTCATTAATAAACTCATGTGGATCCTCGTCCACCTTCGATCCAAGAAACTCCGGAGGGTTCATCCTTAGAAAATCCCTGACCCTCACTGCCGCCACATTCCCATTCTGAGGGATATGTTCCACCGCCTATTGGTTGACTTGGGCGGTCAAAGCCTGAGCTAGCATCTGAATGGCAGCTCTAAACTCTGCGTTCCACCTTCTCGGGTACATGATCCTCATGGGCTGGTGGGGCCTGTTGTTGCTCATCTCAATTGCCATTCTCATGGCCATTCCATTCCCGTTTCTTCTTTCATTAACTCGGTGAGGAGGCATGATTCCGCAAACGTGTATAACATGAGTTAGAAGGATAGAGAGACATTTTATCGTACAACATAGATCATGAAAGAAGGGAACATTTTCTAAACGTCTCGTATCCTCTTCTTCATAAGTGTGGCGCGCTTCATGAAAAGACTCTACTTAACATGACTTTCAGACACTCTAGGACACTTCAAAACCTAATGCTCTGATAGCAAGTTTATCACAATCCGAACATAGGCCCGGATCGAGACACGGGACAAAGAACCCCGAGAGGCTCCAAGTCGACCCATGGAATGAACATGACATCTAACTGAATCATAATAAAGCAAAAGATCAACATAATTAACATAGTAGAAGTCTGATAATGTCATAACATAAGAATATATAACTCAAGTCCGAAGCTGAATACACACTATGTCTGATAAGCCTCTACATACTAACGAGTTGATGGGACAAGAGGCCAACTAACTCAATAAATACTGAATCTAAAAGTAATGAACATAAGATGATAAAAGGATCCTCGAAGGATGAGGACTTACCAACTCTTGAATAGTGTCTCGAACTTTGAGGATCAAGCCAACGACAGGACAAAACCTAAATGTCCGAGCTTATATCATGAAACGATACAACATAGAGTATGCGGTCAATACTTGGAATGTACTGAGTAAGCAAGGTAAGTAAAAATAGACAGTTAAAATACTTAAGAGTTCAAAAGAGTAGGACAGCGTGTTCATAAAGTAAATATCATAATGTAAACATAAGGGCTCAAGGTTTTTAGAACATTCATAAATAAGTCATAATCATAATCATGTGAGAAAAGCTTCATTAAGCATGACTTAAGCCAAAGTAACATAAACATAACCATGCATAAATCATGAG
>JACEIK010010051.1:0-37148 GCA_018107945.1 Datura stramonium
CTGACCTCTGGCTGGACAGTCTCTCATCACATGACCCTCCTGCCCGCATATATAACACCCTGTGGAGCCATATCTGCAAGCTCCAGTGTGGGGTCAGCTGAAAATAGGGAAAGGTGGGGGTATGTATCTGCTCTGCCCTGCCCTTCTCTACTGAGGTGAATCTACCATTCGAGAACTTCCACCTGACTCTGATTGTCCTCGGCGAATAAATCTACCCCTGTGCTGCTGTGATGGAGGTGGGGGTCTAGGTGGCCTATCTGACAAACGGGGCCTGGGTCCTCTCTGAATCTCCCTCTATATTTCATCTGATCTATTCGTGCAGCGCTGCTCTTGATTTATACGTCTAATGTCCTGTTGCCGCCGTCTAAGGCCCTCAATAGTTTGGGCAAAGGCATGCACCCGGGCGAGATCCATATCTTCCCACAGTGTAGCTATCATGCATGCCTCAATGTATTCCGGGTTCAGACCCATAATAAACTGGTGGACTTTAGATGGCATGGTGTCCACCAAAGCTGGAGCATAGCGGGCTAAGGAATCAAACTGTAGGGCATATTCTCATACGCTCCTCGTCCCCTGTTCCAATTGCAAGAACTAGTCCATACGGGCCTGCCAGATCTCCCGTGGCAAATAACGGTCCAGGAAAGCCTCTGAGAAGCTGGACCAGGTTGGAGGGGCAACATCCCTCCCTCGAGACCTTTCCCAGCTCTCGTACCACAACACAGCAATGTCTCACAACCGGAATACTGCTAACTCAACTGATTCAGTAGGTGTTACATGCATGACCCGGAATTCTCTACATCTGGTCCAGGAAATCCTGGGGGTCCTTTACCTGATCTGACCCTTTGAACTGTGGGGGACCTAGTGCAAAAAATTCTCGGACTCTCGAACTGCCAGACCCACCGGATGACTCTGTTGTTACAAGTGGCACTAACTGGCAATGAGTAGCCATCATTTGTGCCAACATAACTACTGCACTTTGAATTTCCTAGTTGAATGGTGTAGGTACAGGAGCTGTCGGAGGTGGTGTAATTCCGAATGGATCCTGGTGAGGTGGGGACTGCTGACAACGCTGTGATGATTCCTCTATATCGCCCTCGGATCGGGCTGATTCTAAATGAAGCTGGGGCATCCTGCTGGTGCCTTCTCCTGCTGCGGTATCCAGTCTTCTGCCTGTGGAAGGGTGTCACTGGTCTGCCATTTTAATCTATAAACAAAGAGTATGATAAGTTTTATGGACTAAATCCTATACTGTACTGCTCTACGGCATGACTAAATATGAAGAAAGAGTAACAATCCTATTATGCTGATGAGCCCGCAAGTGTACGGGTTGTACAAGTAATATAGTGGCCCTTTTTAAGAACCGGAATGTCAAACCTACAGGGACTGGACTACAGGGTAAAACCTTCTCGAGTGTTAATTTACTGTAACTCTAAAAATGAAGACAACAATGTAAAAAAAAGTTTTTATATTTTGTAAACTATTTTTATACTAAAGTAGAATAATTATACAAGTGAGTATGAACTATGAATGTGAGCATCTTTGAGACTAAAGCGAACATGTAAAGAAATTAATTATCGATCTACATGGTTTATCTTTTCTTCGGTTGCTAGTCGGAACTTATGCCTATGGATTAAGTATTTAACCCAACTTAAGAATCATAAACCTTCCACCTACATTTCTATGATAAGAAGAAATTCATGTTCTAGCCATACAAAACCGATTCCACACTTGACTAATACGACTTTCAGGTATATTTCTATCTTGAAGGTAAATCAATTCTCAATTTTCCCAAACAAAGAAAAGATCATATCCTATTAATTCACAACTTTCCAATTTCTTGCCCTCTCCGGGTGAAACCGGACTTTGGATTCACATTAACATTGGCCGAGATATTAATGCGATGACAAAATTAAATGGGAACAACCGTAGAAGAAAAGATGAAACAACCAAATAATCAACAATTTAATTTCAAACAATGGTTTATAACCTCAGCAAGAAAGGGAATTAGCCACTCATTGTTCGTGGATTGAACATCGTTAAATGAGTGTAAATCATGCAAACAATTGAAAGAAAGAAGAAAGGGATAGAGAAAACCCTAAGAATTTTCGTCCTCTCAACTGCACACAGCAGCACGTTCTTGCTCCACCAAGTCGAAGTCTGTGAAAAACAAACCTAAGTGTGCTATTTATAATCGTAGGAATTTTTCCCGGAATAACAAGCAACGTGTCACGGAGTGCAACGTGGAGCATTGCCTCCGTGACACGGCCCAAATGCGAGTCTTACTGGAAATGCCCGAAAATCAGCCTTGGCAGCACCCTGCAGCGTTGGCAGCGTGGCACGCTGCTTGGGCAGCGCGTTGCAGCCTCTTGGTCGCGCAGCCACCCTGCCGTGGCACGTTGCCAACGCGCAGGTGGGCTGTCTTGGGCAACCTGCCTGCCGTGGCACGTTGCCGATGCGCAGGTGGGCTGTTTGGGCCTCCTCTTTTCAGACGTTAGCGTGTTTATTCCGTCTCCAAGCCTCTACTTCCACCAACTTATGGATTAGCTCCTCCAAAATCATCAAAACCTACAAAACAAAGGCTAATCATGTTGGTTAGCACATATCTTCACATTTATATAAAATCACATGAAAATGTATAAAATAACAGAGAACAAGACTAATTTAAGTTGTAAAGGACCTATCCACGGGCATGATATTTTTTGCCCGTGATCACAACCAAAGCCTTGTTCGTCCTCGAACAACAACACACATCATATGTAAATGAAACTCTCACATAACTAGTCTAGCAAGATAATTCAAGTTACGGCTATGATGATTACTTAAGATAACAAGCTAAAAATAAAGCATGCATGATTTGATCAATTAAATGAAATACAACTATGTTAAGACTTCTTAACCTCAAGAATCGACTCTCACTCGGAGCAAACTCATGCAAATCAACCGATTAGAGTTCCACATAAATTATATCCTTCATTAAATATGTGCCCTCACGGAAAGAGAGTTACCCAATTTCACACGCAAAACCACTTTTTATATCACAACATGTGTGGGTACATGAATAGAATTTCACTCACACTCACAAAGAATTCCCATGCACCATGTAATGACCCATAAGCTTGCCCTTAGTGTTTTACTCCACTAATTTGAGGATACGAATGTAAGATCAAGTAGGACTTCTTAGGTTGTTATGTACTCAGGTGTAGGTAGGTACTATTGTGATCAGTAATAGTGACTATCTTCCCTAAGTGCTTTCCAATACATCACGCCCTTCATTGTGAACTTCCCTTCCCTTCACTTTTTTAATCCTTGGTAGTTTTCTTTTTCCTCTTTCGTTTCCCCATTTTCTTTAAGCACTTTTAACTTATTAGTAAGGAGTTCTATAAACTGTTTTTCATTCTGTTGTTTTCTTTGTTTTTAACATTAATAATCAGCTGTTTTACACAAGTGCACCTTTGACCTTTCTCAACTTTTACAACTTCCACTTTTCTTTCTTTTCATTCTTCTCACTCCTTTCCTCTTTCCAGATTTTCTTCTTTAAGCGCTCAGGAGCTTTGGATCAAGTTCAGGTTAATGAAATAAAAAGGATTAAACATGTTGCGGCTATCCAAAGAATGAGCAGGCTCAATGGGGGTGACTAGGATTAATGTTTCAAGGTAGGTAAAGCGAGGGATGAGATTAGGTTCATTCAAAGAAATGCCTAGATCATCTCCTACAATTTTACATCCTTCATTTCATTTTATAAACACACCGGGCAAGTTCTAGGCAATTCCACAATAGCACAAAATACTCAAAAACCTTACACTCATGGCACATGCTCCAATTCAAGACACATTCGGCCAGACTCTTACTCGGCTAATCACAAGGAGAATTTAAAAAATTAAGCTTCAATCATATCGAGTCAAATTAAAGAGCCGAAGATTCTCAAACAAAGTTATACATTTACATGCTTTAACACTAAACATACTTGCATCTCACAATCATTTATAGCACATAACAAGAGCCTTCAAGCATCAATTAGCTATGAGTTAAAAAACAACAAAAACCTATTGACTAATTTTCCTCCAAGACGGTGAGTCATCCATCCATCTTCGGAAAGCAGTCCTAACTACGACTTCGGTTCAATGGGACTCTTCTCGGTAAAAAGAACCGAAAACAAACTCCGAAAGCCAAATGAAAAATAGTAACGAAAAATTTTAAAAATATCGATAATTTTTGACAAAAACTATTTACACACTAGTTAACAACATTCATGACACAGTAGATTCAACATGATATTTGCAATACGAAACATACACACAAACAGCACGGGGTCACAATTTTTTGGAACACAACAACGAGAACATGCAATTTCATATAAATAAGATAGAAACAACACCACCTAACTACTCCCCACCCCCACACTTAAAATCAATTACTTGTCCTAGTGTTAACATTCAACAAAACACAAAAATGGGTGGTGAAACTCACGCGATCAATCAAAGTATTCCACTTCTTCCTTCGAGTCTTCTTGCCTCATCTCCATGTCGAATCTCCCCCGTCGTCCTCGTCCGACTCAGCGCGTCGGAATCCTCATGACGTGTCTCCTTATCAGTGGGGACGTCATCATCCCCACGGAGCTCCACAAATCACTTTGGGCCCACACGACATAGAGCCACTGGCATTTTCGCCGAAAAGGAGTAATCAGGTCGGCGCACAGCTCATCCTCCGTGCTGGTCTCCCGCCTATGCGCAGGCTTTAGACATCTGCATCCCGAACATGCGGCCATATACTGATCATCCGAGCATGTCGCTCGGCTAGTGAAGAACTGGCCCGTGAGTGGTGTCGGGTGTGCCTTAGTCTTTGTGACATCTATGTCACGCCTCTCCCATACGTGGGATGTAATCTAGGGCCTCTTCCTCCATCCAGGCCCCTCGAGGCGTCAGTCCAGCCGAGACCGCCAAGCCCATACCTGTGCACTTGATGCAACCGGGCTCTCTGCTTGAATGATCTGCCCTTCATCGCCTTTCAGCGGGGCATACACCGGCATACGCGATCCGGTCACATCACTTCATATTGCAACCCAGGAATCAAAACGAGCAAACAATTTTTAGCCAGATCCTGGCTTCCTGGTTCATTGTGAGTAGGAGGCGGTGTCTCGGTGTAGCCCCTCTCCTTATGCTTGCTCCAGCGTGCCGTCAGTCAGGCTCCACACAATGTGTGTCGATATCCGCATAAGGTGGAGTGATATTGCAGTGCTTAGGAGTACGTGGGCATCGGTGTTTTGTGCCCCCGGTATGGCATTTAAGTGATTAGGCTCAAGTGTGACAATCTGGCCCCTTATCTTGATGGTGTGACTACGGAGCGTCGGGTTCCAATTTGCATAAAACTCCCGAATCAAGTGCAGATTGCACTCCTTGGGCTCGTCAAAAAGCAGATGATCATGAAACAATGTTGTTGTCTACGCACAATCACCGGAATTCCTGTGCAAGTGGCTCCTCGCAATGCGCTCCTGGGAAGTATTTTGTCTCTTTTATGTTGGCATACCATTTCTTCCCTTCGTCTATCACCCATCGGGTTCCGTATTAGCCGAGCGTTGGCCGCGTGGAACCAGCGGTCTTTGCTGGAGACTGCTGCTCCCGATCCTACTCCTCTTTCTCTGGCGCCCGATGTAGTCGCCCTTTCCTTTGTCTTGCACGCTTGCCATTGTTCCTCTCAAACAAAACGGGCAGTTCCAGTAATCGGTTAAATTTAAGAAATTGGCTTCGGCTAGGTTGGGTTAGGCTAGGCCACCCCACACTTAGTTTTCAGCAAGTTACAGCGTTACGGCAGAACATACTTATTTTATTATTTACACAAAACAAAAGAAACTAAAAATATAAAACAACCAAATACAAAGTGCATTTAGCGGATTGACAATTGTAATTTTAGGTACTACTCAGACTTCATACAGCTGATCATAACATTACTATCGATAACATTTCATCACATAGCACTTAGCAAAATTCAACCCAACCTACGCAATTTTAGATTTCTATGTATTGATAAATTCATGCAATTTCAAACAATTGTTCCCAAATTCATACTTCTTTAGCATAATACGCGTTAACTTCTTATTAACTTTCTCAACATGTACAGCAACAATTTTTCCACATTTCAACCTCAATTCAATTTAGTCCTATTCACAACCCCAGCCTAGCTACAATTTCTATAGATTCAATCAAGCATGTAATTATCGCGTTCATATAATCACAACGATCCTATGAACAACAATCAACAATAACTTAAATGAATTTTGAGCTCAATTATGCTTAGGGCAAAGGTTTACTTCCTATCATGCTCAAAATCGAAAATAAATCGATAAAATTGAGATGAGATTAGAAAATGTAATACCTTACTTCATTGATATGAAGAAGTGAAGAAACTTTGTGAGGTGCGTGCCACGTTGGGGAAGGGGGTTTACAGGTGTTTGTCGCGGAGGATGGGAAATGGGAAGAAATGAGTAGTGCAGGCCCAAAGGGGATTTTCGCGGGTCATCCGGTGACCCGGCCAACACGAATTACACCTCAGCGTGTCACGGAGGTAGCATTGGAGCAGCCCCTCCGTGAGCACGGGCTATCGCAACAGTCCCAAGACTCTTAGGGCCCAGGGCCAAGCCTCAACGTCACGGAGGGTAGCGAACACCCCCTGTGACACGGGCTATGCGCCAAATTCTGGAATTTCTTAAAAATTCTAGAATGGCCTATCACGGAGGGTGTGGAGGCCCTCCTCCGTATGAACCAGCAGCGCGAGGCTCACTTGTTTTCACCTTTTAATTTTTTATTTTTTTATTCTCACCTCGATTTTTTCCTTTGAGTCATTGTAGTTTTTGCCCTCAAGTCTAGCCTGAAATTCATCTAACAATACGAAATTGATTAGAATTCGTAGGTTGCAATGCACACAAGTCTTTTTCTATATTTTATATATATATATATATATATGTATATATATTTTTTATTTTTTTCAATAAACAGTACTAATTATTTTGTAATTATAAAATTTAATTTAAAATTTTAAAATTTTCCTCAAGCCTCAATCTTCACATTTTAACGAGGGTGAGGGAATACTCCTGAGGCCTTTAGGCCTAGATAACAACGTACTTCCGTTCAAATTTTCACAAGTGAGTGTTCACCCCCTTTTATCTCTTCCACGCTTGTTAGCTTCCTCCTTCACGGGTACTCGGACTTCCCCTCCATACATTGTAACTTTCCACCAAAAAAAGCCCGAAGATGAAAAATAAATAAAATCAATAAAAATGCAAGAAATTAAAATGGTACCCTTGGGTTGCCTCCCGGAAACAACGCCTAATTTTACGTCACGGCACGACGTATTACGTTTCACCACTTTTTCCTCCGCCTTGAGGATATGAACCTCACCCCTAATTTCTTCTCTAATTTGCTCTTATGCTCCCGGGGTGGTGGTGAAAAATTGAGACCAAGCAATAGATATACTGCCTTTGACGTTTATTGTTCCTTAAGTAAATGAGTCATTTTGTCTATTAGAATCAGCAAATTTCGGAATATGGGCCTTGGTACTCCTCTCGACATTTCTCTATCGGCTTGGAAGACTCTATTTCTATGTTGTCAACCAAACTTAAGGTAAGAAAAATGCTTCGAGTGAGGTTCAATACACCTTGATTCTGAAACTGCAATGCAAATTGACCTCCTTACTTGTATACCTATTCTCCGCATCAACATCTATCTCTCCAGTATTTCCTAATGGGGTATACTCCATCTCTTCTCCCACATGAACGAATTTTCTACTAGTATAAGCTCATCACGGGACACTCAAGAGGTTCTAAATGTCGAACTTCATCTAAAAATTCACCCTTGTCTTCCCTCTTGTAACTCCTCTTGAATATCGCCTACAAGCGCTCACTTGCAATTGATCACAAGCTTCGGCCCTCAGCCATCATCTCCGTGAATTTAGCGCTCATCCTCTTTAAAGTCTCTGCATTCTCCTCTTCCTGACTTATCAATGTTTCCATTGCCTCCTTCACTGTGATTGACTCGGGAGTTGTTCCGGCATGTCTTCTAATCGGTCTTGGCGCCAAAAACTTGATGAGCCCGCAAGTTTACGGGTTGTACAAGTAATATAGTGGCCCTTTTTAAGAACCGGAATGTCAAACCTACGGGGACTGGACTACGGGGTAAAAACTTCTCGAGTGTTAATTTCACGTAACTCTAAAAATGAAGACAACGATTAATAAAGAAAAGTTTTTATATTTTGTAAACTAACTTTTTATACTAAAGTAGAATAATTATACAAGTGAGTCGAACTATGAATGTGAGCATCTTGAGGCTAAAACAAACATGTAAAGAAATTAATTATCGATCTACATGGTTTATCTTTTCTCCGGTTGCTAGTCGCAACTTATGCCTATGGATTAAAACTCTCATATTTACAGCAACTTAAGAATCATGAACGTTCCACCTACATTTAAGCTTGATAAGAAGGAAATTCATGTTCTAGCTATACAAAACCGATTCCACACTTGACTAATACGACTTTAGGTATATTTCTATCCACGAAGGTAAATCAATTCTCAATTTTCCCAAACAAAGAACAGATCATATCCTATTAATTCCCTGCTTTCATTTTCTTGCCCTCTCGGGTGAAACCGGACTTTTCAGATGTACATTAACATTGACCAAATATTAATGCGGTAAGAACAAGAATTAAATAGAACATGTAGTAGAAGAAAGATGAAATACAAACCAAATAATCCAACAATTACATTTCAATACAATGGTTTATAACCTCGGCAAGAAAGGGAATTAGCCACTCATTTGTGGATTGAACATCGTTAAATGAGGTGTAAATCATGCAAATAATTGAAAGAAAGAAGAAAGGGATAGAGAAAACCTAAGAATTTTGTCCTCTCAAGCTAATACGTAACCCACGTTCTTGCTCCACCAAGTCAAAATCTGTGAAAATAAACCTAAGTGTGCTATTTATAATCATGCAGGAATTTTCACGGAATAACAAGCAACGTGTCACGGAGTGCTTGTGAACTACCTCCGTGACACGGCCCCGGGCTGTGAGCTTTTGCGGAAAATGCCCAAAGCTCGACCTTCGGCAGCACCCTGCCGCGTTGGCAGCGTGGCACGCTGCTTGGGCAGCGCGTTGCAGCCTCTTGGTCACGCGCGGCCAGCCTAGGTGGCACGTTGCCAACATAGCAGGTGGGCTGTCTTGGGCAGCACTGTGATCTTATCTACTTGAAATGCTTGCACGTAAGTGCGGAGAAGGTACCCGAGGGGACCAAACGAAAGGGCACTGAAAGGTCTTCAGAATTAAAGCTTCGCCGGTACTTGAAAGACTCGAAAGACCTACTTGATGAGTTTCCTTATGAGTGAGTTCGTAGGTGCCTTTAAGTCGTGACACGTTGCCGGCCTTGCGAGGTGGGCTATTTTGGGCCTCCTCTTTGTCGACGTTTGCATGTTTATTCCGTCTCCAAGCCTCTACTTCACCAACTCATGGATTAGCTCCTCAAAATTCATCAAAACCTACAAAACAAAGGCTAATCATGTTGGTTAGCACATATCTTCACATTTATAAAATCATAACGAAAATGTATAAAATAACTTAGACACAAGACTAATTTAAGTTGTAAAGCGTATCACGGGCATGATATTTTTGCCCGTGATCATATACTATACTGACCTCCTACCTATAGTATGTGGTGCACAACACATCCATAGACAGAAGACTCTACTTAGCACGGCTTCGAGACTCCCAAGGACACGACACATTACGATAAAGAAGTTTGTCACGCCCTGCCTTGGGGGATATGACTGGCACTTGGTGCCCTACTAGGATGAATAGCTAGACTATTGAGCCTAAGCATACGGTGCACGGCTTGCTCTAACTACGATTCATGGAATCAGAACCTCTGCTGGCTATAAATACAACACAGTGGCTGGGCCTATAGCCACCTGTACAATCACAACAGCCTAACCAGAACCATATCAACATAAGGGAACCTATGCGGGTCGACAAGGCCACTATGTGTTGTCTAGTTGCCTGAATCAAAACGAAGCTAAGCGCTGCCGTGACCGACAAGGTCACCACTACAAAGCAATAAGGCCCCACACGGCCATCATAAACAAGCTAAGACATACACACGGCCTCACACGGCCAGTATAACTAACCACAGGGAATACACAATCTGCAAGCCTCTAAGAATACTAATAAGATGGTCGGGACGGGGCCCGGCCTACCCAACAATTGTACAACAAAAAAAAGAAATAAACCTCCCTATTTGTCTATCTCACGATGACGGGGAGCGTGAAACTCTATGTCTTTGAGATGGAATCACGAGGTTCGGCTCCTCGTCTATGAGTACCCACAGGCAAGTAATACAGCTCCCCAAACGGGCGTCGGTACCACTAGTGCAGAGGTATGCGAAGAAAAAGCTGAACATAACTAAAGATAGCGTGAGTACTTATAGTTTTGAATAGCAGAAAATAGTTAAGGCGCCGGGGATGGTGAAATGCGAAATGAGCTAATCTGTACTTAAAAGTAGATGAAAGTCATACTTGTTGCTGCGGCGTTCTACTATTTATTAATCCTAATAAATAACATAATATATATATAGCATAAAAAGGACCTATACCCATTGTATTAATCCGAAGGTGCCCAACAAGACGCAATCTATATACCCCTACTGTCAAACCATCCAAAAAAGTCCTCCACTCGCTTAATAACTACGAGCACCTTTACCGGCCCCCTGGGTATGCATCTTGGGCTCTCTATGCCCACGACTATAAACGTATACGAGTACGAAGGACTCCTATAACTATATCGATATTTGTAAACGTATCTTTAATGCATTATTAGGTAGGGAGCATGCGCTGGCGAGAATTTATCTTGTAATGCTAATCAGCCTGTTATGGGGAATGTTGCATCCCATCTTCGTCCTAATGCGGACGTCATGCCACTCCTTTGAGTTACGTATCCTCACCCTCTGGCGGGCGAGTCGACACGAGTTATTAACCACGGGGCAACAAGGAAGCTCTAAGGGTGCCCACATATCACAAACAAGTCTAAACAAACAATAGTAAACAAGTATAACATGTATAATAAATTTTAAAATACGGTTCATGCTTTGATATTCTATCCTGATTCTCTGGATGGACTAAAGCAGAATCGTCTGTGATGCGAAATAATATCTATTTTGTTTAATACTGATTACTAACTTTTCTTCTTAATATGACATGGTAACGCAAAGCATACTTAATACTTGGCTTCTGGAACTTCCTTCTGGAAGTTATTCTGTTTTACTATTCTAGAAATGCTAACTTGCCGAAAAACTACTTTACATACCTCAGTTTCGATTTCCCATTGCTTGGCGTAATTTGGCCAACATTCCGCTTTTTCTTCCAACTGTATTCATATTTATAACAATTAGGACTAAATTCAACATTATCCTGGAAGAAACATCACTTTAATATATATATATATATGGCCCAAACTTTGACTTATCAAAAAACTATTAAAACTCGCTATTTCTCGGGGAGTCCGGAGGTGAAATACTCACTTTAGGGCTAGGAGTATATTGACACTAATTTGAAGCAATTCCACTTACCTTAGCTCGGTGGGATGATAGTTCACCGGCCAAATTTCGCAAAACTAACTCCGTAGGAATGCTCTCTGCAGCTTTATACTTGGTGTCAGGTTAATTTTAGTTTGGACCGTTTTGACGGCGTAATCGGTTGAATTTTTATATTAAAGCCGTTACTCTCTATTCTCTTTTGTTCTCTGGAAAAGAAATGAAATTAAAATGATTAAAAGCGAAGTGGAGGTTTTATACTTGGGCCTGGACAGGGCCTCCGTGACACACCGCCTTCGCGAGGCCCCCTCCGTGACATGGCTGCCATCACCAGAGGGTTCTACCCGGCTTCTCCATGGTGGTTTGATGCAATATTCGTCAGTCTTTGGGCCTTTTCTAACATGTATCGCATTCTAAAACTCTTAACCAACATGCGAATAGGCCATCTACATGTCGAGAATTTGCAGGGTGTAACAACATATCCGTTTAGGAGTACGCATTGGAGTTCTTGCGATTATCCAAGCATCTTTGCGAGTTGGTGGCGGATCGGAGAGGGCTCGGGTAAGCCGTTTTGTGTATGGGCTGGCGGATAACATGGACAAGGATTGTCGGATCGCTATGCTTCACCAATACATTGATTTTTCTCGTATTTTATTGCATTCGCATCGGATGAGTTAGTCTACGGGAGGCGAGAGAAAGGCTAAGAGGGCTAGGACCAACAACTTCTGGGGTTTCTCAAGTCAGGTCGGGGTGGACAACATCGGCGGTCCCATCACAGGTCCATCGCTCCAGCCCCATCATGGCAAGTACACCATAGAGGTTCAGTGGAGATTAGAGGAGTAGGGCTTCAGGCTTGAAGGATCAGGAGTAGCATACAGATTAGCACACTTTTACAGCTTGTGCGAAGTGCGGCAGAATCATGCGGGGATGTGCTTGGTTGGCTCGGATGCGTGTTTGGTGTGGCCAACCCGGGCACGGGCTTTCAAGTTGCCCTCAGCCAGATCAGGGTCGATAGGACCCATGCGATAACAACCAGTCCTGCAGCTCCAACAGCACGCCCCCTCATTAGGGTGCCTCTACTAGTTCGGCGGCGGTCAGCACCAATATAGGTTTTATGCTTTAGTACCTGCCAAGGCGGGAGGCTTCAACGGATGTGGTCACTAGTATGCTGCAATTCTTCCATATTGATGATTATGCCTTGCTAGATCCAAGAACTACTTTTTCTTTTGTGACCCCTTATATTTCTAAATGTTTTGGAGTTAGCCTTGAGAGATGCAATGGGAACCATTCTCGGTCTCTATTGTAGTAGGTGATTTGGTATGACAGCTAGGTGGGTCATAGAGGTTGCCCCATTACAGTGTTGCATGAGGTTACCTCTGCAGACTTAGTAGAGTTGGCTATGACTGACTTTGACATCATTTTGGGTATGTATTGGTTATTTTCATGTTATGCTTTAACAAATTGTAGGACTGCGTGTGGTTGAATTTGGAGCTCAGGGCGGTGGTTTAGGAGTGGAAGGGTAACTCCTTCTCGGTCGGTCGGTTTATTTTGTATCTCACTGATGGAAAATAATCTCTAAGGGATGCATGTATTACCTATTTAGGGTTAAGGATGTTGAGCCCGAGACCCCGACTATCCGATCGGTTTAGTAGTGTGTGAGTATCCGAGAGGTTTCTGATGATTTACAATTGTTCTTTGGAAGGAAATTGATTTTGACATTCATCTCTTACCCGATACGTATGCCATCTCTATTCGCCACAGGATGCTCAGCCGGAGTTAAAGGAGTTAAGGATCAAGTTGAAGGACTTGTTAGATAAGGGCATTGTCGAGTAGGAGCAAGTCTCCATGGGGTGCACCGGTGTTATTTGTTTGGAAAAAATATGGTTCCCTTCGCATGTGTGTATTGATTACCGGCAATTGAACAAGGTCACCGTCAAGAATAGGTACACTTTACCCAGTATTGATGATTTGTTTGACCAGCTGCAGGGTGCCAAGTGTTTTTCAAGGTTTGATCTCGAGGTTCGTGTATCATCATCTCGGGGTTCTTGAGGTGACATCTCAGCGCCCGGGACTCTGTATGGTCACTAGGAATTTGTTGTTATATCTTTTGGGACTAGCCAATGCCCCTGCAGCTTTCATTGACTGATGAAAAGGGATTCAAGCAATATCTAGAGATGTTCATGATATTGTTCATCAATGATGTATACTCTCAGGAGCGGGGAGGAGCATCCACGCTCGCTTAAGAGTAGTCTTGAGCCTCAAGGATCGTTAGTTGTATGCAAAGTTTAGCAAATTGTGAATTTTGGTTGGACTCTGTGGCATTCTTAGGCAATGTGGTATCGAGTGAGGGCATAAGGTTGATTCTCGGATGATTGAAAAGGTAAAGAATTAGCCAGGACCGGTGAATCCTTTAGACACTCGAAGTTTCTTGGGCCTAGGAGGCTACTACCGGAGATTCATAGAGGGTTTCTCATCTATTGCAACTCTTTTGACCAAGTTGACTCAGAAGAAGTTAAAGTTCCAATGGTCGGAGGCTTGTGCGAGAAAAAGATTCCAAAGAGTTGAAGATGATCTTGGGCAGAATTATATGCCCAGTGATACTCAATCCCCCGTTTAGTCTTGTTTATCCGGTATATGCGCATTCTTATGTTTGTAGTTAAAATGTGAATTTATACTAACCAACATGATTGTGTTTTTGCAGGAAAAATATAATTTTGAGGAAGCTAAGATGCATGTGGGAGATATGGAATGGACTCGGAAGCGAGCGGTGGAAAGAGTGGGCGACAACTATAAGGGCTCATGATGGAGTCGTGTCCTTGTCATTGGACGTTCTTCAGTTGGATTTTAAGTTGGCATTTTAGTGAAGGTCCACGTTGCCTCCGTGACACAGGCAATGCCATACGATACAAGTTGTGGCACGTTGGGCATATTTACACGGAACATCAAATTGCGGTGGGGGTTCGCGTGAACCATGGCACGTTGGCCAAGCCCCGCGTTACACTGTGTCGTGGCACGCATGAGGAGTAAATCTTGAGGACACGATTCGAGAGAGGGTCTGCGTTAGCTCCGTGTCCACGGAGAGTGCTGCACGATGCACTTTCAAGTGACAACGTAAACTATTATTCGGGAAAAATTCCCACTAGTATAAATAGCACACACTTAGGTTCATTTTTAATTATTCGACTTAGTTGAGCAAGGACGTGGGTTATGGCGGGTTGAGGAGGAAAATCTTAGGGTTCTTCTCTATCTCTTTCTCCTTTATTTCAATTGTTTGTATGATTTATACTCATTTGATGATGTCTAATCTACAATGGTGTGGCTAACTACTTCTTCTTTGAGGTTAAAGCTGACTAGCCAGTGGAATGTAATTGTTGATCATCTTTTGGTTTTCATCTTTTCTTTCATGGTGCTTCTTCTGAACTAGCTATTCTTGCTAAAATATCTTGTGCCAATATTATTGTATATCTAAAAAATCAGTTTTATCTTGAAAAGGAAAGAAATTGGAAGGATTGTAGATTGGTACAGGATATGATCTCTTCTGGTTGGGAAAAGTGAAAATTGATTACCGCCGAATAGAAATATGTCGAAAAGTCGTATTGGTAATTAAGAATCGATTTTGGCTATCGGCCGTATGAATATCTTTATCGCGAAATATGGGTTATGATTCTTAAGTTGAGATCTGAGTTTCTATCCGTGAAGCAGCAATTACAACTAGCAACTGAAGGGAAGGGTGGCCGTTTTGTATCGATAAAATTGCTTCCACCATGTTTATTTTAGCCTCAGCTTGCTCATTACTATAGTTGACTCCACACTTTAATTTTGTCTTATATTAGTATAAATTGAAACAAACTCTCCAAAATCTTTAATTGTTGTTTGCATTTTGAGTTAGTGTTCGTTAACACTTAATTCGATTATTACCTTGGTTCAGTCCCTGTGGGATCGATACTTGGCTTACTCTAGCCATTTACTACTTGTTGAGCACGTGCTCTTGCGTGTAGGTGCGAAACTCGCCGAACAAGTTTTGGCGCCGTTCTTGGGGATTGGCAATTGAGTGGTGTTTTCTTAAGTGTTAGTTTACAATTTCCATATAAGTGCTGACAACTTGATCTTAGGCTGTCTTTTGCAGATATTGAAATATATTGAACTTTGGTAAGAGACAAGGAATTTGGTGGATTCATGGCCAGAACCAATTCCATCGTCGAGAGGGGAGAAGCTCTAGAGAAAAAGTTGCAGTTGCTCAGACAAACAATCGTGGAGCAACCACAGAATCCCCACTTGTAGGGTAGTGTTAGTGCCGAGGAAGCGTGGCAAAGCTAGACAGTTATAGTGGCAATCCACATGCTAACAACGTTACATCAAGCATTGTAAACTGAGCCCGGGAGGGAGGGTTGGGTGAAACAGAATATGGGGCAATTGCTGCACACAAGCGGGCAATTCACATGTCTCCCTCACGAGGATCCACAACAACATCTCCAAAACTTTTTGGAGATAGTGACACTACATCCCATTTGGAGTATCATCCAATTACGTAAGGCTTACATTGTTCCCATTTTCACTCTTGGGAGAAGCAAAGAGGTGGTTAAAAGCTGAGCCACCTGAATTCCATCACCACTTGGGATGATCTTGCAAGAAATTTTTGTATACGGTTCTTTCCATCGGGTAAAACAGCGAAGCTTAGAAGTTAGATTCTATGTTTTAAGCAAAGAGAGGGGAGAATGCGTATCAAGCTTGGGAAAGATTCAAATCCATGTTACGGGATTGTCCTCATCATCACTAGCCCGTGAGTGGTGTCGGGTGCCTTGGTCTTTGTGACATCCACGGCACGCCTATCCATCTGGGATAATTCGGGGCCTCTTCCTCAATATCCAGGCCGCGACGTGGTCGACAAGCCACCAAACCCGTACACATTGCCCTTGATGCAATCGGGCTCTCTTCATAGCTGTATGATCACCGCCCCAACATTGATCTCAGCCCTTTCATCAAGGCATAGACCAAGCACACACGATCCCGGGTGACATCTTTCATATTGCACCCCCGAAATCGGGGGAACAAACGATTTTAAGCCGGATCTTTTGGCTTTGTTCATTGTGAGTAGGGTAGTGTCTGATGGCCCAGCCCCTCTCCTTATGTCTGATCCACCGTGTTGTCGAACGGGCTCCAGGTCGTCTGATATCGCATATGGTGGAGTGATGTTCATTCTTAGGAGTACATGGGCGTCATGTTAGCCCCCAAGATGGAATTCGGGTGATGGGGCTCAAGAGTGACAATTTGACCCTTATTTTAACGGTGTATCTTGCGGGCATCGGGTTTCCAATTTGCAGAACTACCGAATTCAGTGCAGATTGCACTCCTTGGGCTCTTCAAAGATGAAGCTTCGGCCAGCGGTGTCAATCATGGGCAATTGAGGGAACTCACTGTGCCAAAGGCTCCCTTGCAATGTGCTCCTCGGGAAAGTATTTGTTCTCCTTGTGCTTTGTGTACCACTTCTTCCCTTCGTCTGTAACCCATCGGGTTCCTTATTGACAACAGTGTTGGCCGTGCGGAACCAGCTTCTTCTTGCTCCAGTCGATTCTTTTCCTTCAGAAGCGCCCGATGTAGATGTGCCTTTCCCTTTGTACAGTGCTTGCCATTATTCTGTCAAATCAAGCAGGCAGTCCCAATGTTAGTCAAATTAAAGTTAGCTTCGACTAAGGTTGGGTTAAGCTGACCTCCCCCACACTTGGTCTTGACCACAATTACAGCATTACGGCATGATCATCCTCATTTTCAACTTTACAAAAAAAAAAATGCCTCGTGCATAAGGAGAGTTCGACGGTATGAATTTTATGTGCCTTCTCGACTTCGTACAGCTAATCACAATATTACCACTTCGATAACATTTTCATCACATAGATAGCGAAAGAAAAGAAAAAATTATTAATATTTAATTTATAATTAAAATTGGGAAATTTCACATCAAACAATATCAACAATTAAGCACAACACAACTCACCTCTTTTAACCATGCAAGCCCAGCAAAGATTTCACATTTCAGCTCAATTTTAACTATTCATATTCAAATTCGAACCCTAGCTACAAATTTTGCAAATTGAATTCAAGCTATGCATTTATCAGTTCATACACTCACAATGATACTACAAACATCAATCAACTAGAACTTAACCGATTCCAGCTCAATTTAACTTAGGGCAAGGTTTTCCTCACCTCACATGCTCAACATCGAAAAATTCGACAAGAATTGAGATAGAGTTGAAGAACTATACCTTGATTAATTAAATGATAAGGATTGAAAACTGTGCCTAGGTCCATGTCACGTTGAGGAAGGAAGGATTTTGGGATGTTTGTCGCGGAGGGGAGAAGGAATGGGAAAAATGAGGCAATATCGGGGTTAAGGTGGGATTTTGTAGGTGCCGGTGGTCATGGGCGCAAATAATTACGCCTCAACGTGTCACAGGAGGGTAAGCAGCAGGAGCACCCCTCGTGACACGAACTGCTCCTTGGTGTTGGAATTTGTAAAATTCCAGAATTTATATCGAAAAACGATGTCGAGGAGGAATGCCATGGGTGGCCCTCCTCCATGACAACGAGCCATCCTTGTGAGGTCAACTGTCTAGCACACTTTTATTTATATATTTTTTCTCACCCTCAATTTTTTTCCTTTGTGATTCTTTACATTTCGCCTCAGTTCAGCAGTGAAATTCATCTCACTACGAAAGTTGGGTTCAGAATTCTTGTGGAGTTTCAACACCCGCACCATTTTCATTTTTTTATTTATATTTTTTTTTGTTTATTTCTTTTTTTCAATTATTTGTAAAACATTAAAAAAACAAAAAAAACATGTAATTTAATTAAAATTAATTTTAAAATTTTCCCAAGCCTCCAACAACATTTAACGAGGGTGAGGAATACTCCCTGAGGCCTTTAGGCCCTGTACTTGACATGCTTTCGTTCAAAGTTGCACAAGTGGGTGTTCGACTTGTTTTTCTCTTCCATAGCAGTAGCTTCCTCCTCCATGGGTACTCGGAATTCCCTCCATATCTGACCCTTAACTTTCCACCAAAACAACAAAAGATGAGAAAATAACAAAAATCAACTCACAATGCAAGAATTAAAATGGTACCCGGTACCCATGAGTTGCCTCTCCCAAGCGGCGCCTAATTTTATGTCGCTGACACGACGTATTACATTTCACACTTTCCTCCACCTTGAGGATATGAATCTCACCCTAATTTCTTCTCTAATTTCCTTTTATGTTCTAGGGGTGGTGGTGAAAATTGCTAGCAAGGACCAAACGTAGATGTTGTCTTTTAAACTTATTGGCCCTCAAGTAAGCGAAATCATTTT
The DNA here is from genome assembly GCA_018107945.1 of Datura stramonium. NCBI lineage: Eukaryota > Viridiplantae > Streptophyta > Magnoliopsida > Solanales > Solanaceae > Datura > Datura stramonium. The sequence continues at coordinate 18,911 of JACEIK010010051.1, forward strand.
GTCTCTCAGGAGTCAGCAAAATTTTGAAATATACGGGGCTTGGTCCTCCTCTAGACATTCCTCTATAAGCTTGGAAGACTCTATTTCTATGTCGTCACCCAAACTCAATGTCAGAAAATGCTTCAGTGGGGTCCAATACACACCTCGACTACGAGCGCATTGTTATTGACCTCCTTGCTTGTATACACCTTCTCACATCGACATCTGTCTCTCCATTAATGACAAATGGGGTATACTCCTCTCTTCTTCAGTGCTAGAACTTTCCATAAGTGTGAGCCCATCACGCGGACAACCAATAGATTCTAATTGTCGGGCTTCATCCAAAAATTCACCCTTGTCTTCCTCTTGTAGTTCCTCTTGAGATATCTTCTAGCGCTGTTACCTGCAATTTATCACAAGCCTCAGCCTCACCAATCATCTCCGTGAATTTAACGCTCATCCTTTTTAGAGCCTCTGCATTCTCTTCTTGCTGAATTCTCAACTCTTTTGTCATCGCCTCCTTCATTGCTTCGATTGCTCAAGGAGTTGTTTCAGCATGTCTTCTATTCCGAGCTTGGCGTCCCAAGTCCTCATTTTCAGCATGCCTATATTCGTCAACAACAACAGAAGGATCATAAGCCAGGAGCTAGGGAGAGTATACATTGGACAACCATCCAAATGGCCATCTTGACCACCACATATGTTACACGTGTTACGGTGTTGCCACGAGTAGTGTCCTCTGAAATTCAGATAATATTCACCAAAATATAAAACCTCTACATTTAAACCATTTGTATTCCATGATATCATGTCAAGAAAGGTATCCAAAAAAAAAAATCAAAAAATTTAAAACCAAAATTTCAAGACCAAGTTGTCAACACTAATATAGAAATAGCAAACTAACACTTAAGAAAAATTTTGCCAATTGCCAAGTCCCCGGCAACAGCTCCAAAAACTTGTTCGTCCATTTGGATGACTACACGCAAGTGCACGTGGTCGAACAAGTAGTAAAACAGCTCAAATGCCGTAAAGTATCGATCCCACAAGAATTTGGACTAAAGTATCAATCTACTCAAGTGTCAATAAACTTTAACTCTAAAAATGCGGACAACGATGTGAAAAAGATTTTGATATTTTCTTTCCTAATTTATACTAAGTCTAAGACGAATATACAATTTGAGTCTGAACTATAAGTATGAGCATGCGAGGCTAAACTAACATGTAGAGAAATAAATTATCAGTGACTGATTAGTTAATCTTTTCTGGGTTTGCTAGTCAAGCATTGTGCCTATGGATTAAAATTACTAATATTTCAACCCAGCCGATCTCAGACCTTCCACCTACATTTCTGTGATAAAAAGAAATTCATGTTCTAGCCATATAAAGCCGATTCCGTAATTGACTAATACGACTTTGGGTATATTTCTATCAGGTAAATCAATTCTCAATTTTCCCAAACTAAGAAAAAGATCATATCCTATTAATTCACAACTTTCCAATTGCTTGCTCTCTCAGTGAAACCCAGGGTACCAGTCTCCATTAACATTGGCCACATTAATGCATTAAGAACAAGAATTAATAGAAACGACCATGGAAGAAAAGATGGAAAACCCAAATGATCGGTAATTACATTTCACTCACAAATGTTCTTAACCTCAGCAAGAAGTGAATTTAGCCACTCATTTGTGGATTAAACATCATCAAATGAGTGTAATCATTCAAATAATTGAAAGGAGAAAGAGATAGAAGAACCCTAGAATTTTCATATCAGCTAATCTGTACTTGATTCTGCTCCACCAAGTCGAATAATTAAAAATGAACCTAAGTGTTCTATTTATACTAGTGGGAATTTTTCGGAATAACAAACAGCATGTGCGGAGTGCAACGCGGGCACTACCGCCAACAGACCACGGCACGAGCTTGCACCGAACCCTCACTAGAATTCGGCCCACTCACGGATATTTATGCCCAACATGCCATGGCGGCTAGCCAGCAAGAAGCAACCAGCGTGCAACCAACGCACCTTCACTGGAATGCCATGTTCCAGGTAATTAGGGTCCAACGTGCCACGGAGACAACACGGACCTCCTCTGGAAATTTTCCAACTTTTATCATCCGGGAGCGAGAATGCATCCGCGATGCTTGAAGCGTGTTTTAGCTCATCACGGAACCCATACAATTCATGCTTTCCTTGACCCTTTCCCTGCTCGCTTCCGGTCCATTCCCGATTTCTCCCAACATGCATTTTATCTTTATAAGTCTTTTTCCTACTGGCTCAGTAATGTTGGTTAGTCTAAATTCTTAACTACAATTTACATGAGAATGTACAAACATCGATGGATAAACAAGGCAAATGGCAGCATTTGAGTATCACTTGGGCATATATCTGCCAAGATCAAAAACGATTTACCAGTTCATTAGTTCAATTTAGATTTCAAAATAGTAGAATCATCCAAATCATTTCCCCATTTTACTTATGTTTATGAATAGTGCCAATAAAATGTTAACCTTGAGCAATTAATCGACAAGTCTCAAGAGAGATTGTCTGGGACTATAACTTATATTATACTTAACAAGACGTGTACTTTCATGCACTTGGAGACATCACTTGACCTGTGGAAATTTGGGCGCTTCATCACAAAATTTTCTACGCACTTCTTCATATCGGCCATCAATAAATCTCTTTCGAGGTCATGATACATTTTAGTGAATCACGGGGTGGATAGAGTATCGGGGCTTGCATGCCTCAGCCGTGATTCTCGCTCATAGTTCATCCATATTTGGGACACATAATCTGCCTTTGTACATAGGGTGTCATATCCCTCTTGCTCAAATTCCATTTCCTGTGCTTGTAAATCCCCTTCTTCAGCGAAAGCAAGGTGGGCCATCATGCCTACTTCCTTTACTTATAACTAAGAACAATTCTTCTCTTTTAGAACTATTGTGTTGTTATTCTTAGAGTCTAGTAAACGGACTCCTAAGGTACCTAACCTATAAACATCTTTAGCTAATTCTTTTGCTCCCTTCAACTAGAGCCAAACTCCCCATTAGTGTTGGCTCACATTCGCAACTTCATGGAAGATATAGGATGTCAGCATCATAGTCCTTTAGCAACATGAGCCACCTTCATTGCTTGAGATTCAACTCTTTTTTCTTGAAAATGTATTGAAGACTTTTGGTCTACGAAGATGTCAGATGGACTACACACAAGTAATGGTTATACATCTTTAGTGCAAATATCACTGTCGCCAATTCGAACATATGTTGAGTAGTTCTTCTCATGAATTTTAGTTTGTCTAGATGCATAGGCTATCATCTTACCCTTACGCATCAATACACACCCGAGTCAGTCCTCAAAGCATTAAAATATATCATGAACCCATTGTTTCCCTCTGATAAGGTCAACACTGGAGTTGTAGTCAATTGGGTTTTGAACTCCTGAAAGCTCTTCTCACAAGTCTCTAACCCACTTTGAAACTAAGTATTCTTTCGGGTGAACATGGTTAGTGGGCGGATATGAAGAACCTCTGCACAAACCTCCGGTAGTAACGCCAACCCAAAAATATTTTGATCTTTGAGGGAATTGTGGGCCTTGTCCAATTCATCAGTGCCTCGATCTTTTAAGGATCTATTTTGATGTTTTCACGATATCACATGACCCAAGAAAGCCGGTGGTCTATAAAAAATCATAATTGGAGAAGTTAGTGTACAACTACCAATCCTTGAGTATCTACCAAACAATTCTAAGGCAGACTGCATGTTAACGCCTCCTAGAGGTACACTAATATGTCTCAATGAACACTATTACGAATAAGTTAAGATATGGCTTAAACACCCTATTCATGAGATCTATAAAAGCTGGCACAGGCGCATTTGTCAACTCGAAAGACATAATGAGAAACTCATAATTATTACGTATCCAATTTCTAAATGCTTTCTTTACAATATCATCTTCTTTGAACCTCAACTAGTGATATCCTGATCTGAGGTCAATCTTGGAGAAATACTTGGCTCCACTGAAGGCTGGTCAGGACAGATCATCGATTAAGGCAATGAGTACCCTTGTTCTTATTGTGACCTTATTCAATTGGAGGTAATCGATACACATTCACAAGGACCCATCCATCTTTTAGAAAAAGAGGACCGATGCACCCAAGGTGAGGTACTAGTCGAATAAATCCTTTATCAAGAAAGTCCTTCAATTGCGCCTCTAACTCCTTCGGTTACGCTAGGGCTGTGCATGGGGGAATGGAAATAGGATTTGTTAAGAGAATAACATTAATCCCAAAGTCAATCTCCCTCTCTAGAGATCCTAGTAGTTCATCTGGATATACTTTTGGAAATTCACTGATAGTTGGCACTTACTAAAAATTTACCGCCTCGCCATCGGTGTCTCTCACCCTGACTAGAGCAGTATGTTATCCCTTCTTAATCAACTTTCTTGCCTTAAGGTAGAAATAAACCTATCCTTGGCACTACCGCATTACCCCTTCATTCAAGCATCGACTCATTAGGGATCGGGAATGTAACCACCTTGATGCAACGTCAAAGTGGCGCAGGAGGAAAACTAGTGCATACCCATAATGATATCAAATTCAACCATCTCCAACTCCATAAGGTCGTCTATAGTATTCCTATGCCACCTTTGTGATTACACAATTTTTGTATACACAGTGCAACTACTAACTCAGCGTTTGAATTGGACACTAGAAAAGGCTCATAAAGTTTTTGCGATTCTAACCCAAACCTATGAGAAACATGGAAGGTATCACATGATAAAATGGATCCAATATCCATAAGAGCATATACATCAAAAACAAAGAATATTATTATAATTGTGGAAACACCTGGCAATATCTCTATATCTTGGTTATGCGGTATAACGCCTGGCGATTCTTCCACCTCCTCTACCCACACCTTGCCCCTATACTAGACCTGAGTAACATTAGGAGGAACTGGGGTCATATTATTGGACCTAGCTGGATTAATCCTAGGCATCTAGCTTGCATTAGAGGCGAGTCTCTTTGAAAATGGCCCTTTTCCCACATCCAGTATCTATTCATCCCAATTGACACTATCTTGAGTGCCTTCTCCCACACCTACTACATAGGATAGGTCGTTAGGACACTTTGAGTCACACTGGATTGCAATTGGGACCATGGCCTCTATAGCCATTACCTTGATTGGGCTGACCTCGTTAATCGCTTACGCACCTCTGAGAAAATACCCGACTCGCGCTACCCTCTTTGTAATTATTGTCGTTGCCAGCTGACCTATATTTTTTCCCTTGGAAATACTCCTATTAATTATGTTTTTCTTACTTTATGTACTCAATTTGTTGAGGATAGACCATCAGCCTAGATATAATTATGCCTAGATGGAGCAATGCCTCATCACATTCCCCTTCCACGTGCTTCTTGAGGCCATACACAAACTAGTGCATTCTAGCTCGCACGGTGGAGACCATCTCTTGAGAAAATCGGGCCAATTGAGCAAACTTGAGATCATACTCCTCAGACTTTATCACCTTACCTGAGTTCATGAACTCTAGGTCCTTTGCCTCAATAGCTCTAAGGGTAGGAAATGGTCCATGAAAGCATCCATATGAGTATTTAATTCATTGGTTAATATAATTCTTTATTCATATGCTTAACTTATTTCATATAATGGATACAAAATTCACCTTCGGGTTTTTTACATAATCCTTATAAGCAACCATAAGGGAACATCATCAATCTCAAGGTCGAGACGTTCATAAACTAATTATTATTTCACAAATATCCATTTTCATCATCCAACCTATCAAAAATATTTTAACTCACAAAAGATTTTCACCCTTTTGATAAATCAAGATAACAAACAGATTACGTTTATCATAATAATTATATCATGATTAAGAGTACAAGAACTTTAATGATCTAGAGAAGTTGTTTCATAAAATTCAGAACACAAACAATCATCTCTATTTGGTCTACTCAATACACACAAGTGTACTAGCACAAGAAGTTGAAATGCGATCATTCCCATAATCAAGAATAATTATCTTTAATCTGTGCTACAATCATGCGATGGATTTATCCAATTTTCATATTAGATTGTGAACATATATAAACTTTAGACTTATAAGCGACGATTTAATCTTACGTGGCCTTAAGAAAACTCTATACACTAAATCATCTATAATATAAGCAAAGGACACATCAACAAATATATTATCTATTTAATGTTTGATTATTTGAATAAATAATTATTCTATAATAAATACTAATCTAAACATATGATTTATCGTATATACCACAATAATTTTACATCTACTTATTATTTAGTAAATTATTTTATCTTACATTAATGAATTCAAACCCCAGCCAATGGATTACAACTATATATACAAGACACTACTTTGGAAATTGAGATAGAATTCATCTAAGCTATTTTTTTCTTTCCCTTATCTCCTTTTATACGTTGAATTTTATTTTATTTTTGAGTTTTTATTCTTCTGATTATAATTGGATTAGTTTGTTGAATAGAAAAATATGTCTAATTATTTTATTTCTTGTGTGAAAAATATCTTTAAAGATAATATACTTAACACGCCTCAAAGTGATTAAGCCTTGGTGGACTAAAAATAGCTTAGGGAAGTTTACGGTTAAAAGTGCTTGGGAATTACTTAGACATAAAGAAGACAAAAGGATGACATGAAGCAGCTTTAGGTGAAAGGGTTACCTTTCAAATTCTCTTTTCTTACTTGGAGAGTTTGGTTAGGTAAGGTACTAATGTAAGTAATGATGCACTCATGGAATAATAATATCTCTCAACTTTGCAAGTGTTGTTCAACCCACGTGATTGAGACCATAGAACATCTATTTCTAAAAGGGAATGGCAGATCACATTTGGAGATATTTAACAAGGGCAGCAGGAATAATTGGCCCATTAGTTCAGAGTGAAGCGGGCTGTGAAGAGGTGGTGGAAAGAAGAGAGGGTAATGCAAGGGTGAAGGTGATTTTCCAAACTGTATCCATATTAATCCTATGGTCTTTATGGAAAAGAAGAAACAAAATTCTACATAGAGGAGATTTCTCAATGGGAAAGCATTATGGGACATCACTAAGAAAATTAGTATATTGATGAAGACATGATTTAAAAGGGATGGAGAATTTAAATCTTGGCCTAAGTTGATGGTAGAGCTGAGCAATACAGTCCTGAGGTCAATAGCACAATTGTGAGATGGTTTTCCCCTCCTGAGGGATGGCTAAAATGTAATACAGATGGGGCATGCGGAGGGAATCTGATCCTCAGCAGCAGTCTTTTGTATTAGAAATAAGGAGGATCTTCTAGTGGAAGAGTGGAGATAGGAGAAACCACCAATCACGGTGGCAGAGGCTAGAGCTATCCAAGAAAGTTTAAATTTTTGTAGAGAATCAGTTGTCTAATATTATCATAGAAACTGATTCTCTAGCTATATTGAACATTATAGAAGGAAGTGGAGGTCACTTGAAATATCACTATGGAGGTGAACCATTACCACGGAGCATTGAGGAGTTGCATCGGCAAGAGTACAACATTTCCTAAGGGAAAGTAATACTCTTGCGGATTATTCTTCAACACTTTTTGTTTTGTAGGTAATTATCAAATAAATCATGTGCGGGAACTACCTAATGCAGGAAGGATCTTATCAATATAAACAAGAAGGGAACACAACATATAAGAACAAGAGTTACAGTTAGATACGGTGTAAATAATGGTAAATGTTACAAGCTGGAATAGAACAGATGACATGAATGAATAGAAGTATGCAGGAGATAGATACAAGTAGACTAGACATGGTATCAACTCAGTCTAAAGAAATTTTGGTTGATTTATTCATTAAGCACTTGGTGAGAGCAAGGAGGTGTTTTATTAATGATTAATTAGGGCCGAGTAAAACAATGCAGGATACTTGAATGCGCCACTAGCAAACTTCAACCCACAACCTGTTTCAGTGATAACAACAGAAGAAACATAGAAGTAAGATATTGTTCACTATTTAAGGATACAGGTGGTGGTATTAATGTCTTATGAGATACAACCCACCGCACTTGAGGATAAGGAACAGAAACTGATCTATGTAGAAGATTTTTTGAAAGCTAGATGCATAGCAGAAGAAATAGTGTTCTTGGCGAGCTGGTCTTGGTGAGCTGATCTCGATCTCAATCTAGAACCAATTTGTAAAAGAAAAGGGGCCCGGTAAACAATAGTAGAGGAAGTAAAGGAGAACAAGAATACCAGTGGAATAAACTAGCGAGTTACGGAAGAACAAATAGATCCCTTTGTAAGAGGTAGCCATTGTCACGAGCTTCAAAAGAGCGGATGAGGGGCTAAGGATTAGGAAGGTTCTAGGTACTAAAGTGACAAATGAGTGTCTTAAGGTAGTATGTCGGTAGGTTTTAAGTTGAGCGGGATTTTTGATTGGGCTAATCCAATCTTTTGTAAGGTCTGGTGGCTTGAATCCTATTGTTATTATATAAAATGTGGCCCAACAGCCATGATTTAAGTTTTAAAAAAATAACATGTCTCAAGGTAATATTTTTCATAAAGAACTATTTTTTTAATTCTAATTTATAAAAAACAAAAGAGTTAATAATTAAAATAAAATTCCTTAAAATGTGGGGATTGGCAATTTTCTTTTAACGTTGTTATACAATTGAATTTCAATTTTAAATTGGATGAAATTTTTGTAATATAATCGATGGGTGAAAGTAACTAAAAAGCATTTTGTCATACTATGTTTAGGGGCATTTGCGTCACACCCCACCTTGGGAGGCATGACTGGCACCTAGTGCCACACTGGAATCTCACCGAACTGGCTAGGCTTATGCACATGTGGTGTATGCACACAGCCAATTCCAGAAAACAATAGAGAAATATCTCGGTACATGAGTACGACCTCCGGCCGACAAGGCCATATAGCCACGATGTAAATAAAAACAACAAACCAATAACAAGCAATAGAAGGAATCCTATGTGGGCCGATAAGACCTACCATGTTGTCTAGTTATAACTGAAATGAAATCAAGTAACTATAACTATACCATAGCCGACAAGCCCACTGTCTAGCGGCTAAACAAGGCACCACACACGGCCATAACACGGAAATAAAACATATATAGGCCCTACACGATCAACAACAACTAACTAGAGGGAATTCATAAATTTGCAAGCCTCTAAGAGTGGAATAATGATCGAAGACAGGGCCAACCTCACTCTTGTACAATAAAAGAGCAAACCTTCCACAACTAATAAACTACGGGAGAGGGGAGCTAACTATACTGCGACTCTAGTGCAGAGAAAGCTAAAGAGGCCACGATTCGCGTCTATCCGCCCTTGCGAGCCAAGTAATGCAGCACTACAAGATAGGCATCGGTACATTATGTAGTGAATATGTAAGGCAGTAAGTAAACATGACTAAATAAAACTGAAATAAAGCTAAATAACGAATGAAAGGATAGAGAAACTACGAGTAACTTAACAACTTGTTGCCTAATCTATCGGTAAATAGTGCAAACAAGAACCTTACCTAGCCCCATAAGCCTAGAAGGTACAATCAACACAGAATAACGCACTCCAGGGCCCCCATAAGCCCTGGGGACCCCATGCGAGCACACTTCAATCTCTATATACCCCTAACGAGGTCACAATGAGTCAACTGGTAACTATAGCCAACCTACCGATCCCCTGGGTCTGCACCTGGGCCCACTCAGCCCCTGAACTGTAGTTGTGTCTGAGTTCGGTGGACCTGCACCCCAGGCACCAGGATCGACGGGGGCGTACTGCGGATACGGTGTAGAAATAATATTCCATCCATGGAATGGACTGTATACGGCCCTCGAGCCTCTGCATCATCTCTGGAGACGGCATATCGCTCCTTGGAGAGACGTCATATAGCCCTTGGCGGGCAACGACACAGCTAGTAACCCTAGGGTTGGTTATGGAAGGTCATATAGGGCAAGGTCAATCCAAGCTAAACATAGAGTACTGGTCTCAGCTAATAGCAACAGCTAATCACAATAACAATACTTCTGGCTCCTGTACTGGGATTAGACTGTATAATAATGCTATAGAAATTAACTTATCGAAGGAATTCTCCTTAAAATACCTTAGCTACTGATTCCCCATTATTTGACAAGTTTCTATTGTATTCAACAGCTCTTTCCAACTTTAATTGTAATACTGGAGAAAAAAATTAGTTTCAATACCAAGTTCAACTTAAGATGATAACTTTTAATGCTAACAATAATAATACTTCAACTTCATGAAATATGGATGAAAACCCATAATTTCTTGAGAGTTTAGAAGGGAGAATGCTTACTTGATGTCTGTGACTGTATAGGAATCAATTAGGAGCAATTCTGATCACTTCTACTCGGCGGAGTTCTGATTTACCGGGCATTTTTTGAGAAAATAACTCTGTAGTAATGCTCCCTGCAGGCTTAGAACTCGATACCTAAAGTTCAATTAAGTTTGGATCACGTTTAGCAGTGTCATCGGAGGAAATCACGTGGAAAATGGCGTTTCTTACTATTTTGGCCAAGGGTCTATCTTATCAAATGAATTCAATTGAAAAGAGCTTAATATATATAACTTTGGGCGGTGGACAGGGGGTCCGTGACACGGACCCCATCACGCCAATTTTTGGGTGTTTCATGGTGCTCAACGCGCAGGGAGGGGGTCCGTGTCATGTTGCCCCTGTTGCAGCCTGCCCGGCCTTCTCCTTTGCTACCTGGATTTCGTGCTCGTTCGACCTTTCCCTAGGCCCTTTCTCGTACGCGTCGTATTCTAAAATTCTTAACTTACATACGAGTATGCCAACTAAATTATAAAAACTTGCAGGGAGTAACATCCCCCCCCCATAGGATCATTCATCCTCGAATGTAAACTACAGCTTACAAGAGTTAACTCTTTTAACTAATGTTCTAGAAAAATTTCGGCAGAGTCTCCCCTATAATATGGACTATCTAAAAAACCTGAAATGTATAAAAGTCCAATACAGGTATCTCACAGGGAACTACAGCAACTATTTTACAACAAAGTGGTAGTTACCAAACAGTATAGATAACATGAATCGTAAAATAACAGCTGAACAATAACTTTACCTTAACTGCATAATTTGGATTAATCTTGGAACAAATGAGGATATTTATATCTCATGTCATCCTCAGCTTCCCAGGTCATCTCTTCTCTATTCCTGTTTCTCCACAGTACCCTAACAGAGGCGATATCTTTAGTCCTCAACCTACGAACTTGCCAATCTAATATGGAAACTGGAATTTCTTTGTAGGCTAACTCCTCAGTAATCTGAATGTCCTCAACTGGTACAACTCAACACGAATCCCCTATAAACTTTCATAGCATTGACACATGAAAGACCGGGTGAACAGATTCTAACTCTGGAGGCAAGTCTAGTTCGTACGCTACCGGCCTATTCTCTGGAGGATCCGATATGGCCCAATATACCTAGGGCTAAGCTTTCCCTTTTTACCGAACCTCATTATGCCCTTCATTGGCGAGACTTTCAGAAATACCCAGTCACCAACATTGAATTCCAAGTCCCTATGCCACACATCAAAATAGGATTTCTAGAGGCTATGAGCTGTTAGCAAGCGCTCTCTGATAAGCTTTACTTTCTCCTCCAATTGGTGGATCATGTCAGGTCCTACTAATTCTGACTCCCCTACTTCGAACCACCCGATAGGGGATCTAAATTTCCTCCCATATAAGGCTTCACAAGGTGCCATCTGGATCCCTAAATGGTAAATGTTATTGTAAGCAAATTCAATAAGGGGTAAATGCTCATCCCAACTGCCCCCGAAGTCTAACACGCATGCTCGCAATATATCCTCGAGCGTTTGAATTTTACGTTCTACCTGCTCATATATTTGAGGATGGAAGGTTGTACTCAGATTAACATTTGTTCCCAAGCCTTTACGAAATGACTTCTAGAATCTAGCTGTGAATTATGCCCCTATCAGAAATGATAGAAGTCGGGACACCATGTAGTCAAACTATTTCTCTGATATATAATTCATCATAGTCCTCGGCTGAGAAGGTGGTCCTAATGAGAAGAAAGTGAGCTGATTTCGTTAATATGTCAATAATCACCCATATAGAATCAAATTTGAGCCTAATACAGGGTAACCCTGTCGCGAAATCCATGTTAATCGCTTTCTATTTACACATAGGTACCGCTATCTCTGGTGTCAATCCGTCGGGTCTCTGATGTTCAACCTTTACTTGCTGGCAATAAGGGCATTCTGCTACAAATTCGGCTACACCCTTTTTCATTCCAGGTCACCAGTAAATATCTTTTATGTCATGATACATCTTTGTTGAACCTGGGTGAAGAGAATAATAGGAATAATGTACCTCCGCCATAATTTGCTGGCGAAGTCCTACCACATCAGGAACGCAGAGGCGACCCCTACATCTCAAGACCCCATCTTCGGTTACCTCAAAAGCTTGTACTTCACCTCACTAAACTTCATCTCTGAGCTGTACCAAGTTAGGATCCTCATACTGCCGCTCTTTTACCTTTACAACCAGGGACGATACTGTGGTATTCTGAATCACTGCCCCACCATCTCCTGCGTCTACCATTCTGATGGCTAGGCTGGCTAATTGGTGCAATTCTCGGACCAGCTCCCACTGTTCGAGCCTAAAATATGCCAAACTTCCCATTGATCTATGACTAAGGGCGTCTGCTATGATATTAGCCTTCCCTGGATGGTACAAAATATTTGCGTCGTAGTCCTTCAACAATTCTAACCAATGATGATACCGTAGATTCAAATCTTTCTATTTAAAGATGTACTGGAGGCTCTTATGATCAGTAAAAATATCCAAGTGCACCCCATACAGGTAATGTCTCCATATTTTTAAGGTGTGAACTACTGCCGCTAACTCTAGGTAATGAGTGGGATTGTTCTTTTCATGATTCCTCAACTGCCTTGAAGCGTAAGCAATTACCTTACTATGTTGCATCAGAACATACCCTAACTCAGTGCCCGAAGCATCACAGTACACTGCGTAACCCTCTAAACCTTCTAGCAAAGCTATTATAGGCGCTGATATCAATCTATTTTTCAACTCCTGAAAACTCTGTTCACATGCTTCAGTCCAGTGAAATTAGCTGCCTTCTGATTTAACTTAGTTAAAGGCGCTGATAGAGTAGAAAAACCCTCTACAAATATTCTATAATACTCGGCTAACCCCAGAAAACTACATACCTCAGTTGGAGTTGTAGGTCTAGGCCATGTCTTTACTGTCTCAATCTTCTGTGAATCTACCTGGATACCAGCGTCTGACACAATATGCCCCAAAAAGGCCACAGAATTCAGCCAGAACTCACATTTAGATAATTTTGCATATAGTTGGTGATCCCTGAGAATCTGGAGCACTGTTCGCAAATGACCTCGGTGTTCTGCTTCTGAGCGGGAATACACCAGAATGTCATCAATGAATACTGTCATAAACAAATTCAGATACGGCCTAGCGATGTTGTTCATCAGATCTATGAATACCGCAGGAGCATTTTTCAATTCGAAGGACATGACTAGGAATTCAAAATGGTCATACCTGGTCCTGAAAGCCGTTTACGGGATATATCTTTCCTGAACCCAAACCTGGTGATACTCAGACCTTAAGTCGATCTTAGGGAAATACTTCACCTCTTGTAGTTGATCAAACAAGTCATCTATCTTGGGAAGCGGGTATTTATTCTTGACAATGACTTTATTTAGCTGTTTGTAATCTATGCACATGCAGAGGGAGCCATCTTTCTTTCTTACAAACAGAATTGGCGCACCCCACGGTGAAGTACTCGACCTAATAAAGCCCTTATTCAACAGATCTTTCAGTTGTTCCTTCAATTCTTTGAGCTCAAAAAGAGCCATTCGATACAAAGGATGGATATAGGCTGAGTACCTGGTAATAGGTCGATAGAAAAATCGATTTCCCATTATGGGGGAATACCAGAAAGTTCATCTAGGAACACATATGGAAATTCATTGACTACTGGAATGACTGAAGAATCGGGCATTCTGCTCGAACATCCTGAACCCTGACAATATGATAGATGCAACCCTTTGGTATCAACTTTTTTGCACGAAGACAAGATATAAACCTACCTTTTGGTGTGGCTGTATTGTCTTTTCAATCTCGCATTACCTCCTCTGGAAAGTGGAATCGAACATTCTTGGTCCAACATTCTACATTGGCGTAAAATGGTGCTAGCCAATCTATACCCATAATTGCATCAAAATCAATCATTTCTAGTTCCACTAAATCTACCAAAGTTTGGCGACCAACAACCTCTACTGTGCATCCCCTGTAGATCCTTTTAGCTATGATCAATTCATTGATGGGTGTAGACACTGAAAAAGGTCGCTGAAGCAATTTCGGTGTTATACCGAACTTCCGAGCTACTAGTGGGGTAACATAAGATAGAGTTGAACCTTGTCTATCAAAACATAAGCTGAATGAGAAAAAATGTCCAGCATACCTGTCATAATATCCGGCAATGACTCTGACTCCTATCACCCCGGTAAAGCATAAGTGCAATCCAGACCGGTGCTTGAACTCGATGCTCCTGACCTGCCTCGGCCTCTACCGGCTGAAGCTGAGGGCGTACGCCCTAATAGAGATGCTGAGGCACGTGACCCTTCTGAAGATCTATCCTGTCTGTCCCGATCACTCTAACCCCTAGCTGGACTGTCCCTCATCATGTGACCCTCTTGTCCATAGGTGTAACATGCAGTAGAACCATACCTTCATGCCCTAAGGTGATGTCGACTGTAAATAGGTCAAGGTGGCACAGTGAGTCTACTCTACCTTAACCCTCTCTGCTGTTGCGAACCCGATGGCCGTGAGCTCTCGCCGGGTCGTGACTACCCCCGATGGCCTGGTCTACCACCTTGCTGCTGCGGTGGTGGTGGGGGTCTGGGTGGTTTGCCTGACAGTCGTGTCCTAGGCCCACCCTAAAAGTCTACCTATGTGTCACTAGGTCTAGCCCTGCAGCGCTGCTCCGGACTTGCCCTCTCTACCTCCCGCAGTCACTGCCTGATACCCTCAATACTCTGAGCAAATGCCTGAATATGGGCGATATCCATATCCTCCCATAGGGTGGTCGTAACACAAGTGTCGACGTACTCTGAAACTATTCCCATAATGAACTGGTGCACCCTGGATAGCATAGTGTCTATGAAAGTTGGTGCATATCGGTCCAAGGAGTCAAATCTCATAGTGTACTCCTGAACACTCATCGAACCCTACTCCAAATGCAGAAGCTGATCTACCCAGGCCTATCAGATTTCTCATGGAAAATAGTGGTCCAAGAAGGCCTCTAAAAAGATGGACCAAGTCGGAAGGGGAACATCTCTAACTCGGGACCTCTACCAACTCTCGTACCATAACACTGCTATGTCCCGCAACTGAAATACCGCTAACTCAACCGACTCCGCAAGTGTGGCATGCATTACCCTGAGGATCTTCTACAACTGGTCCAAAAAGTACTGAAGGTCCTCATCTCGATCCGTCCTTGTGAAATGCGAGGAACTCTCGAACCCTCGAACTACCAGGTCCTCCTGAAGATTCAGCAACCACGGGTGCCACTGGCTGACGCCGCGAAGCCATCATCTGAGCTAATATGAAGACAGCGCTCTTGACCTCCTGGTCTGATGGTATCAGTATAAGAGCTGTTAGAGGTGGTGCCGACACATCTTCCGCTCTAGACGGCTCCTGGCATGGCAGAGAGTGCTGGGGAGATCGAGATGAAGTCTCGCTGTCTCCCTCTGATCGGACTGGCTCTGACTGGGTCACCCTACTAGTGCCCTCTCGTGCTGCGACGTCTAGCTTCCTACCAATCGTGGTCTGTCACGTGTCCGACATTTCTTTGTATGCAAGCAAAATATAGTAAACTTAAGGACTCAACCCTATAAAGCACCTCTCTATAGCACGACTGGAAAATAAAGAAGAGTAACCACCCTAACATTCCTCGCAGCCTCCTATCTATATAATGTGGTGCACAACACATCCATACACAAGACTCTACTTGGCACGGCTTGCAGACTCCCTGGGATACGACTTGCTCTAATACCAAGTTTGTCACGCCCCACCTTAAGAGGCATGACTAGCACCTAGTGCCACACTGGAATCTGACTGACCTAGCTAGGCTTATGCACGTCTGGTGCATGCCCACAACTTAATTCAAGAAAACAACGAGCTATATCTCGACTATAAATAAAGCCTCCGGCCGACAAGGCCACATAGAAACCTATAAACGAAAACAACTAACCAATAACAAGCAATAGAAGGGAATACTATGCGGGTCGACAAGATCACCATGCTGTCTAGTTATAATTGAAATGAAAATTAGGTAACTATAACTATACTATAGTCGACAACGCCACTATCTAGTAGCTAAACAAGGCCCCACATGGCCGTCACATGAAATAAAACATATATAGGCCCTACACTGCCAACAACAACTAACCACAGGGAATCTGTAAATATGCAAGCCTCTAGGAGTGGAATAATGGTCGAGACAAGGTCCCGACCTACCATACTGTACAATCAAAAGACCAAACCTTCTAACTAATTAGCTCCATAGGAGGGGATCTAACTGTACTACTGACTTTGGCTGAAAGCTAAGAAGGCCCTGATCCGCATCTATCCGCCCCTGCAGGCAAGTAATGTAGCACCCCAAGATGGGCATCAGTACAATATGTACCGAATATGTAAGGCAGTAAGTAAACATGACTGAATAAAACTGAAATGAAACTGAAAGCAACTGAATAGAAGGGACAGAGATACTACTTGACTAACTTAATTGCCTGCTGCCTAATCTATCAGTAAATAGTGCAAACAAGAACCTTACCTACCCCCCATAAACCCGAAAGGTACAATCAGCACAAAATAACCCACTCGGGCCCCCATAAGCCCTGGCGATCACACTTCAATCTCTATATACCCCTAACGAGGTCACAATGAGTCAACTGGTAACTATAGACAACCTACCGGTCCCCTGGGTCTACACTTGGGCCTGCTCGACCCTTGAACAGTAGTTGTGTCTGAGTATGGTGGACTCCTGATAACTACACCCGGGGCACCAGACTCGATGGGGGTGTACTGCCGATACGGTATAGAAATAATAGTCCAGCCATTGAATGGACTATATAAGGCCCTTGGACCTTTGCATCATCTCTGGATACGACATATCGCTCCTCAGAGCAACGTCATATAGCCCCTGGCGGGCAACGACACAGTTAGTAACCCTAGGATTTGTTATGGAAGGCCATACAGGGCAAGGTAAATCCCAAGCTAAACATAGAATACTGATTTCAGCTAATAGCAACAGCTAATCACAATAACAATACTTCTAGCTCCTTTACTGGATTCAATTGTATTACAATGCTATAGAAACTAACTTGCCAAAGGAATTTGCCTTAACATACCTTAGTTGTTGATTCCTGATTATCTAACAAGTTTCGATTGTATTCAATAGCTCTTTTCCAACTGTAACCGTAATACTGGGAGAAAGAGACTAGTTTCAATTCCAAGTTTGACTAAAAATGATAACTTTCAATGCTAATAATAATAATACTTCAACTTCACAGAATACGGTCGAAAACCCATAATTTTTCGAGAATTTAGAAGGGAGAAATGCTTACTTGATGCCTGTGACTATATAGGAATCAATTAGGAGCAATTCTGATGACTTCTACTCGGCGGAGTTCCGATTTTTCGGGCATATTTTGAGAAAATAACACCATAGTAATGCTCCCTATAGGCTTAGAACTTGATACCTGAAGTTAATTTGAGTTTGGATCGCGTTTAGCAGCGTAATCGAAGGAAATCACGTGAAAAGGGGCGTTTCTTACTATTCTGGATGAGGGTCTATCTTATCAAATGAATTCAATTGAAAAGATCTTAATATATATAACTTTGGGCGGTGGATAGGGGGTCCATGACACGGACCCCATCGCGCAAATTTTGGGGCGTGTCACGGTGCCCAACGCCCAGGGAGGGGTCCGTGACACGTCGCCCCTGTTGCAGCCTCTCCGGCCTTCTCCCTTACTACCTCGATTCCGCGCTCGTTCGACCTTTTTCCAGGCCCTTTCTCATACGCGTCGTACTCTAAAATTCTCGATTTACGTACGAGTATGCCGACTAAATGATAGAAACTTACAAGATGTAACAATTTGGTTACTAGATAAGCACAAATTAATAT